>OY744606.1:3935191-4010191 GCA_963556255.1 Allolobophora icterica | reverse complement strand
CGACGCTGTGCATGCCATAGCAAAAATGATTAGCGTCGTCCTCCTCCTTTACAGACTCATTCATTCATTCATTCATTCATTCATTCATTCATTCATTCATTCATTCATTCATTCATTCATTCATTCATTCATTCATTCATTCATTCATTCATTCATAGATTGTTATAGCGCCTCTTCAAGAGAACTACTCAGAGGCGCTCCCAACTACGTACGGCCAAAAAGAACAGTTTTCAAGACTTGGGACTGGCTCTCTCAGAGTACTGTACTACTAGATGCAAAATCATACAATACGTGACGTATCTATGCTACGGATTTCAAATGATCAATAATTGAGGCCGGAAAGGCTTAGGTGCTCCAAACTGGATGGCAATGCGTGCTAATGGAAGACACTTCCAGGGATATCGTTTGCCGACATTTTGACCATGGATTTTGTCGGACAGATGAGTTAGGCATTCGATGTTGTGACAGTCGGATTGAGTGAGAGTTAGATTTAGTGACGGAATCAGTGACAGTTAGATTCAGTGACACTTAGATTCATTGACAGTTAGACTCAGTGATGTTTCATGCACCAACGTTCGGCTGACGACAGTTTGAATTATCGACGCGTAAGATTGAGGACAGCCATCGACGATTGCCAGACTATAGCGACATCTGTCCTTAAACACGTTTCAGTGGCGAACTAATGATGATAACGCTTGCCACTGACGGGGCACCAACACGGTAGCCGATTAGTTAGAACGCTTGCCTTGTAACACGAAGAGTACGGATTCGATCCTTCTGCCCTAAGACGGTTACTGCATAGGGATGTAAAAGAGTCCACTCACAATTGCTCAGAGTCATTGATTGAGGCTTGGTCAGTAGATAGTGGCGCTTAATAAATGCATAATGAAAGATCCGCATCATCTAGCTAGGGCGCATGAGAAAGTTTGGAAGGCGTATAAGTGGATGGTTTAGGTTAGGAATTCTTGAAGAGGCGAGACTTTAATTTGATGAGAAAAGCCTGAGGGAAATAAAGGTGGGTGAGCGGTGGTATTGGTGAGGGAACTGAGAGTTTGCGAAAATCAGTGGGAGATCTTTCCAGAACTGAGTTGCTTATTATATGATTTACCATATGTGATATATGATTAGACATGTGACATATGATTAGACACATGTGATCTATGATTAACCATATGCGATATGTGATTAGCCATACGTAATATATGATTAACCTTATGTGATGTATGATTAGCAATATGTGATATATGATTAGCCATATATGTGATAAAAAGACTGATAAATGATCAACAGTACGTGATATATGATTAACCATATGTGATATAAGATTAACTCTGTATGGACCGTGCTAGAGCGACCGTATAATTATATGGCCTCGATCCTCCTTATTTATCAATGAATTGATCGGGTGAGATCATTCACCACCGCTACCTGTTTCAGTGGGCGCCACTCCATATGAAATCCCCGTGTACGGACCGTGCTACACTGCTATTGCCCGAGATTTGAATCTCTGAAATTAGCCACAATCGGGAAGCTCACACGAAGAGTGAGCTATCATATAGCAGACGACATCTTGGACCAAATTACTGCGTCTCGCTACTTCGATCCCTCCGCGGTTCGAGCAGACGACATCTTCATCTCGCGGTCTCAGTTCTCGCAGTCAACGAGATTCTATTCATTAGCCGCATGTAGTCATTATGTTGTGCTCGTTTGCTTACACGCCACGCGATCACTAATGGGCAAGGAGCCAGACCCTCACTTATTATTGCAAGGGCATTTACTGTTACAGACAGACAGACAGACAGACAGACAGACAGACAGACAGACAGACAGACAGACAGACAGACAGACAGACAGACAGACAGACAGACAGACGGACGGACAGACAGACAGACAGACAGACAGACAGACAGACAGACAGACACACAGCACTCGCAGCCTCTCTCTCTCTCTCTCTCTCTCTCTCTCTCTCTCTCTCTCTCTCTCTCTCTCTCTCTCTCTCTATATATATATATATATATATATATATATATATATATATATATAATATATCTGTCTCTCTTCCGCTGTATCTGGTTCTTTTCTCTTCCGCACCCCCCGGGTTTCTTCCTAACAAGCAGCGGTGTCTCTTCCCACTCCCTGCAGGGTGTGCTCAAATGACGAACGCGTCAACTGCTCTCCCCGTTCGCGGCCTTGACTACGCGTGAATTGCCGCCCACATTTATTCAGTCTTATTCACCACTCTTACCCTTTTCCGGGTTTCCATAAATTCCTTGGAATGCGAAAGCTCCTCTAACTCACCATCCACTCTCTGTCTGTCTGTCTGTCTGTCTGTCTCGCTCTCTTTCTCTGTTTTTTCACTCTCTCTCTCTGTTTCTCTGTCTCTGTCTTATTCTATCTCTTTTTTTCTGTCTCTTTCTTTCTTTCTCTCTTTCTCTCTGTCTGTCTGTCTGTCTGTCTCTGTCTGTCTCTCTCTGTCTCTCTCTCTGTCTCTATCTCTGTCTCTCTCTGTCTCTGTCTCTCTCTGTCTCTCTCTCTGTCTCTCTGTCTCTGTCTCTCTGTCTCTGTGTCTCTGTGTCTCTGTCTCTGTCTCTGTCTCTGTCTGTCTGTCTGTCTGTCTGCCTGCCTGTCTCTCTCTCTAACTTCCTCTCTACCCATCTTCCTCCTTCCGCCTTTTGTTCCCTCCGCTCCCGTCCAATCCCTGGGAACCGACCTCCTCACCTGGCATCGCTATCATTACTCTCGTAAACACGGGCTTTAATGACTTTCTAAAGACTCAGCAGATCTTTCCATTTGCCTCGAATTTCTTATTTGACCCCCTCTTTGTCCTTCTCTGCCTTCCTGTCCCCCTTCCCTGTCGCCCCCTCTCTGTCTCTGTCTGTCTGTCTGTCTGTATGTCTCTGTCTCTTTTTATCTATCTCTCCCTCCCTTCCTGCCTCCTCTCTCTCGCTCTGTCTGTCTGTCTGTCTCTCTTTCTCTGGAGAAACACTCTCATTTTTAAAGAAGGAATTACTTCCGTCTAGCTGTCAGAATCAAGTTTTCCGCGAAATAGTGCAATATTGCTATTGTTTTTTAATGCATTGCTTTGATATTTCCTCATTCCTGTGGTTATTTTTATTCTCTGGCTCGCTAATTCTAACTATTCAATATTAATTATTCTCTTCGTTTATTTTTTTTTCGTTTATTATCTTTTATTCGTTTATTCTCTCATTATGCGTCCAACTGAAATCTCCTCAATGGTCTACCGTTCTGAGAAGCTCTTCCTAGATTAGAACATTCTCGAAATTTTCAGATTAGAACACTTTCTGATTAACTTGATCGATGCAGCGATTGATTGATTAATACGAGTCCATAGGTCGATACTTTTCCGATAATTGATGATGTGCGAGGTTCTTAGATCTGGCGACAGCGAGACCTGGTTTTGATGATAATGGCCGACCAAGTTTTGAGTCCATTTCTCTTAATGCAAACAGCTATATTCTCATTCGTTGGCAATGTTCGCACACTACCGACATCTTTTCTGTAATTGCAATTGTTAATGCCATGATAAATGCGTCTCGCGCTACGTGATAGAAACGAAGCGGTCTGTATCGCGTGGGGTACGGGTTCGAGTCTCGTCCTCTCAGAGTCGGTTATTGTGTGTAGGGAGCTTGAGCAAGTCCTTCGCTCCGAATTGCTCAGCGCCATCGATGATGTTCTGTCGTATGGTTGGGTGTGTACTTTTGAACTGTAGAATGACATTTTCAAATACAGTTGTATTGTATTGTATTGCATTGTATAGGCTAATCTGCGGCGCGCTTTACAAGAGCGTGAGTGGTGTACAGTTAGATTTAGGCTACATATTTACTAAGCTTACCTTTTTCAAATAGTTTATATCCCATGGCATAGTGGCGGTCCTGGCGGAATATAATAATAATTTTTAAAATAATAATAATAATAATAATAATAATAATAATAATAATAATAATAATAATAATAATAATAATAATAATAATAATAATAATAATAATAATAATAATAATAATGAAACCATCTGCGAAGACTAGCCATTCCAGAACAATGCTCCCCTAAGTTTTGAACTCCGGAGGGATCATGTTTACCATGTAGCCTACCTCGGAGAAAAAAATAATACATAATAATAATAATAATAATAATAATAATAATAATACTAATAACAGCAACACCAACAACAATAATGATAATAATACCGATAATAACAAGGGGCCGTTCCAGATGTTTCTATTCTTCCTAATTAATATTCACGTAACTGAAGGATTTTCTGTAACTCGAAGTAGGCCTATAATAAAATAACGCCAACAATAACTTTCAAGTCTTCGGGGATCATATACCCGGGAAATAATAACATAAAAGCAATAATACTAGAACAGTCTCTTATTAAAATAAACACAATAATATTAGAACAGACTCTTATTCGCAGTTATATAATTATAGCTCTTATTTCGTGTTATTTCATGTGCGTCCCTGTAAAGCAAACCTAAAACACTCAAGGCACAGTCTACGCCTAACCCTCTCGCTTTACGCCGATGGGCGCATGGTTCCAGCCGTTTCGCGCATAAATAAATTATTTAAAGCTTATTAGGGCTTCGTCCTCCAAGGTTTTTTCACCTGCATTATCGTCTAATAGACACCCGTGTCCTAATCGAATTGTAGCGGCGATCAAGACAGCCGATTAGTTGATTGATCGTTCACGGACATCCTCTTCGCGTTCCCGTAATCGGCCATTCTGGATGGTCGCAGGGTTTCGCTTAAAACGTTTGTCCGAGGTACATTAAGAATATGGCGTCCCCAGGATGTGGTTGTGTGGGCGATGCTGAACGACGTCGGTCAAATTAATTTATATAGCACTCGGTTTTGTTGGAAATTAGCTGGCTTAGCGAGTTAGCCATTGCTGCAAGGTTGGATGTTTTACAACATATTCTGCCATAGATTCGATTAGATTGGATAAGATCAGATTTGAAAATACAGATAACATTTAGGGCTGCGGATTTTAACGATTAATTGATCGATTAATCGTTAAAAATTTTAATCGATTAATTTCGGCTTGTTTGATCAATTTTCTTACTAATTTCGTGATGTCGAGCAGCCCATTTCCGGAGTAAACAAGATACGGTGAACAATGATAATGTGAAACGTTTGAGTGGAAAATTAAGCGATCAATCATTTTGCAATAAATTTAAGGTAGCCTAAAATTCAAAATGCTGATGGAAATAACCAAGATGGCGATAAAATTATCTGTCTTCATTGCGATAAACAGTTTTTTCTTGTAGAAACAAAGCTGCAACTGACTGAGCGACTAGGCTACATTTTAAACAATTTTTCACGCTTTACATAACAGATACCAAATTAATCGAATTTAATCGATACGTAACAGATATCGAAGTTAACTATTGGAGATTAATTGACTAATTTTGTAAGTAATACCAGCCCTAATTAGACTAGATAAGATCTGATGAGATTAGATAAGATTAGATTAGAGGAGTTTCTACAGAGACGTGTGTACTAAATCCATGGATATTGTTCTGTCCAGCTGTAGAGGAGCAGCAGTTCTGCCAGGCGGACACCTTCCAGGCCTCCTGTTCGGACGGTCAGGTGCTCAGCATGATCATGGCTCGCCACGGTCGCATGAAGAGGGGCAAGTGCGTCAAGGGTGACTATGGGTCGCTCGGATGTCAAATGGACGCCCTGCCCTACATGGATGCCAAGTGCTCGGGGTGGAAGCAGTGCCAGTTCCGAGTCTTCGATACGAAGCTCCGTGAGAGAACGCCGTGTCCAGAAGATATGGCGTCCTACCTCGAAGCCAGCTACAAATGCATCGACGGTTGGTAAACATTTTACCATCTGTTTGGGTAAACAATTTAACATATGTTTACATTCCGTAAACATTCTCACGATCTGTTTAAACATTTTACCATCTGTTTAAACCATTTAGCATCTGGCTACATTCAATAAATATTCTTACCATCTGTTTACATTCCGAAAACACTTTAGTAGATGTGCATTACGGGCTTTGGCGCAGCACCTCACTATTCTATCAAATTTGTCAGGGGATGGTCGCCACCCCCACAATTTTTTGTCCCCACCACTCCATTATCTCACCGAATTAAGAGGATGCCGATCTATACCATCTAGGCTTCCAGGGGGTCCTGAAACCCACGGACAATTATAGCAGGCCGACTTCCAGGGCCTCCTGAGGGCCTACGAACGCTTTGTGTGACCATTTTCATAGTTGTGACCATAATATCTGTCACATCTGTCACGTTTAAGCTAGGAGCGTAATAACAGCTTTAACTATTTAAATTAGGAATATACGCCAAGTTGAATATATAAAAACGGTGCGGCGCTCCTGAGTAGGTATCTTGAAGGGGCTATTTTAAATTCACAGAACGAATGAATGAAAGAATGGAAATAGAGAGACTGAGAGAGAGGTAGAGAGATAGACAGAGACATTATTTTATCATAATCATAATTATACCATAATCATCATCATAGGCGCCGACTTTTGGTTTTGTCTCTGGGTGCCAGTCAGGGGCGGATCCAGAAGGTTTATTTTTTAGTCATCCGTCATTTTCCATCGTCTGCACAAAAAATAAAAGGGGGCCATGTCTCCTAAAATTTGGCGACTTTTAGGAATTCATCCCCATAAAAATGTAACGACCTTTTTAGGAATACCCCAAAATTTAATTTAAGGTCCGAATTCCTCTGGGGCCAGGCCCCCACCGAACTTTTTCTCTGGGTGCATTGGCACCCAAGGCCCCCAAGAAGTCGGCGCCCATGATCATCATTACACCAGTAATATATACTTTTTCGCTGAATACAGAAAAAAGTAGAATCACTACTCACCAGATGATTGGTTTTTTCCTTGGGCGGATTGCCGTTTCGTCTTGTACAGTAGTCATGTCCTGAAGACCAAGGCCAAGACCGTAGTCTCAAGGGCAACAAGACCCCCGCTTAGACTCGTCAGGACGTGTTTTACACGCCGACGGCCTCCTCCCAGCAAAACTGCTGGTCTTCCGCCCCCATGTGTGGAACACGATTGTTGGACGGCAAATACTATGTAATGATATTTCAGGGTCTACAGGGTCTACAGGGTCTATTGTGTTGCCTGTATTGGAGTCGTCTAAACTTTTAGTGAATATATAACCAATATAAATCTTTTAAATTTTCACAGAGCTACGCTATACCCGGCCTTATACTGGCACGGCATCAGCTAAAAAATCCGTAATAGCCAGGCTCGAAGGAAATTTTTTTACCATGTTAGGGCATCCGTCCTTATAACAGCGCCGTATGAGCTCAAAATTCGTAATAGCCAGGCTGTAAGGAAGAATTAAAAATTTAGGGAATTTAACGACTATAAACTAAATTATAATTGACCTCCATATTCTCCACGACAGGTTCACCCAAGCCTAGTAAAATGTCATCTTCTACCTGTTGAGGTGGTTGTAAATTCTCATATTCAGAATCTGAATCTTGGTTTAGGCCTATCTTTAACCTGTTAACATTTTCACGCAATAACTTCCGTTCAATTGCGAGCTGCCTTAATTTTAACGCTGATTCATTCAGCTGTTGTTTCGTCTTTCTGTAATTTTGATTTATTTTGTTAAGCTGCATTTCTACAGATTTAATTTTCTCTTTTTTACTAACCTCTTTAAATGGAATATCAGCTAAAGCTCGCAAAAATTTCTGTTCCTTGTCCATTTCCGAATGATTATAGCACGCTTACCGTTCAACAACCGTCTTCCGACACATGGGATGTCAATCCAGACTGAGCAGGTCCTATATATAAACACCCACGTTGCTCTGCCTGCCTGCCCACTTCCATAGTAAGCATGCAGAGACTCTTACGCGCAGCCTGCCCAGCGACCAAATTTTGCGACGGCCCATATAAGTCGATAGTTAAGACTCGCACAGAGACTGGCAGGCGCGCGGCTACCCCAGCCTGGCCCAGCCAGCAAAGTTTAGCACAGAGCCGCAAGGCTAGCCAGCAACGACACATGAGATTCATGACAATACAATGAATACATATGCATGCATACATGCATACATACATACATACATGCATACATACATGCATACATACATACATACATACATGCATACATACATACATACATACATACATACATACATACATACATACATACATGCGGAGAACCGAAAAGGCAGACACAGGCCAACGCAGACGCAGACAGAGACACACACAGAGGCGCACACAGGCACACACACAGAGGAAGACATATGCCCGCATAGAGGCTTTAGGCTGCATCATTCGACGCTTGATATAAAACAGACGCGTATTATTTTCCATCAGTGCAGCAGTCTCCGCCAACTGCCTAATTGTGATTTATTGCTTTGTACCCGCATAGAGGCTTTAGGCTATATCATTCAACGCTTGATATAAAACAGATGCGTATTATTTTCCATCAGTGCAGCGGTCCTTGACAACCGCCTAATTGTGATTTATTGCTTTGTATTATATTCCATTAGTAAGCATCCTGTTTCACGTGATGTGGCTTTTGTTTAGCACTGAGAAATCTCGGGGATATAGGCCTACATTACATTTACGTAAAGTTCATCCATCTATCTATCCATCATTTTCCATCCATCCATCCATCCATCCATCCATCCATCCATCCATCCATCCATCCATCCATCCATCCATCCACCGCGGTCTGGGTTTTACAACAAGCGAACCATAAACACAGGCCAAAATAATAAGGACTTTGACCGATCATCGCCCATATCGACGCCGTGCACTTTCAGGCGATGACTGTAAGCCTTAAATCCAACAGCGGCCTATTTTTATGTACTGTGGCGCTTCATACGGCGAAGGAGTATAAATCGTGTTTAAAGGACTTGTATAATTAAAGACTTGGAAGTCCTTATTATTTTGGTCATGGCATCTATGTACGTGGCGCCTCATACGGTGAAGGAGTATAAATCAATAACAATAATAATAATAATAATAATTAGCCTTGTTTTGAATATTTTTTCAATTTAAATAAAAGAATCTGTTGTGGTATCTATAAAAACATAATGTTAGGACAAAACTTCTGCAAGTGGTTAGTTATAGGTAAAACAAATCTGTGCTGTCGCAGATGTATTGGGGAGCACTGTTTCAAGCATTTAGCACAGCTGCGAAATGGCTTTGAGACGAGACCGTGCGCTAAATGTGGTAGGGGCATCAAAAACCACTTAGGTGAGTGCATGAAGTGTGGCTATTATGCTATACAATCAAGAATACGACGTGGTGGGTTAGTCCGTGAATTTAATAAGGAATGGAAGCGACTATCAAATATATCTGTAGAATAAAAAAATTATCATTTGAACAAACGACATAGTTATTGTATTGAGTTAATAGAGATGAGCAAGCGACAATCGAACACATAGTAAACAAAATTTCGTTTTAAACAAACGACATAATTATTGTATTAAGAAAAAGTTTGCCATAGTAATATAAAATAATTTATAACTATGGCATTGTCTGCGAATGAAAAAATTGAACAATTGTTGGGCGAGTTTACTGGCCCCCCAGCTCTTCGAGCTGTTCTAAAAAATATCTTAGACGAACCTATCCCAGATGCAGTCAAAAGGCGCTTACTACAGCCACTACTTCCAAGGCCAATTCCTCCAGCGCGCAAGCATAGAGGGGCAAAACGTAAATCCCTTCTAGCACAATTCGACCCACTCCTAATTAAGAAGGATAGAGGTGGACCACCACCCTTTCTAGTACACAAAGAGCTCGCCAACCAGCTTCTGAGAGACTTCCGTGCAGAAGTACCTCTTAACCACAGGCTGGAAAGAGATGCGTTGGCTTTCTTGAGTGCAATGGAGCACAACATTGAGGCGCAACTCAACGAAGAGCTGTTGAAACAAGACGGTCTGAAATACTCACAAGTGTTGACAGTTGAGTTGGAAAAGCTGGCTCCGACCGTTGACATGTTGTACGACGGAAACGCGACCCCGGGTACTATTACCAATACGGCCTACTTTCGAAGCAAAGCAGTGCCAATTACGAATGCGAGTAAAATCCAAGGGGCTGTTCGAAAGGCCAAGGCCGAAGTACTAAAACTCCTCGAGGAGTATACCAATGAAGGGTCGGGGTGGAGAGTGAAGCGGGTCGTGGCGCTGGACCTCAGTTTTGCAAGATATAAGCCTTTCCGAGGTAGGAGCTACTTTCCCACACCAAAGTATATACCCCCTCGTACGGTTATTAATGTAAAGAATAAAGATAACCGATGCTTCGAGTGGGCCATACTAAGCGCAATGTATCCAGTAGAAAAGGACCCTCAACGCCCTACTAAGTATCGTACACACCTCCTCGAGCTAAACTTCGATGGTATAGAATTTCCAGTGAAGGTCACAGATATCGGTAAGTTCGAACGTCAGAACCCTAATATAAGCGTCTCAGTCTTCGGGTGGGATAAAGCTTTGTATCCAATTTATGTCTCAAAGCAGACCAATAGAGACTATAATATCGATCTTCTACTGTTAGTCAGTGGCGAGAATTACCACTACGTCTGGATTAAAGACCTTGGCCGAATTCTTAATCAAAATAGCAAAGACAAAAACAAGAAACACCCATGTCGTCGCTGCCTACACATATTCTGTAGACAAGACTTACTGGATGCCCATATCAAAGATTGTCAGGGCATCAGTGAGAAGCCTCAGCGAATTGAGATGCCAAAAGAGGATGAAAATATCCTCAAATTCCAGAACCACCACAAACAGATACAAACCCCATATATCATATACGCAGACTTTGAGGCGTTGAACATACCAATCGAAGGTGCAGTCATGAACCCCAGCAAGAGCAACACCAGACAGATAGCTGAGCAGAAACCGTGTAGCTTCTGTTACATAGTGGTTCGATACGATGGCCGCACCAAGAAACCAGTTTTATATCGTGGAGAGGACGCCGTGCAACAATTCCTACAACGAATACAAGGCGAGCTGGACTCTATCAGACAAAGGCTGGCCACCCCGGCTAAGATGGTTATGTCAGCAGTTGATCGCCAATCATTCCGCGAAGCTATCGATTGTCACATCTGCGGAAATGCGCTCGAAGAGGATAGAGTTCGCGACCACTGTCACATTACCGGTAAGTACCGAGGTGCCGCTCATAACGCCTGCAACCTCAAACTTCGAATATATCCCGATAAGTGTAAGGTACCGGTGGTCTTCCACAATCTGCGAGGTTACGACAGCCACCTCATAATGCAAGCGATCGGAGGCTGTGAGGCCGCACAGGATGAGGCAACTGAAATTAACTGTATTCCAAACAATATGGAGAAATACATGACATTTAACATTGGGCAACTACAGTTCATCGATAGTCTCCAGTTTCTAAACAGCTCGTTAGATAAACTATCAGGAAATCTGTCGCTAGAGGATCTCAAAGTCACAACGGCATATATAAAGGAAAATTTCGTTCGCAATGATAGGACAAAACTAGATCTGTTGAGACGAAAGGGCGTATATTGTTACGAATACATCCATGATTACCACCGCTTCGAAGAAGACCGACTTCCACCCAAGGAAGCGTTCTACAGCAAGCTCACACGAGAGAGCATTTCTGACGAGGATTATCAACACGCACAACGAGTGTGGGACGAGTTTGACTGTAAAACTCTGGGCGACTATCACGACTTGTATCTCCGTACGGATGTACTTCTACTAGCCGATGTCTTCGAAACCTTCAGATCCACATCGATGAAGCACTACAGTCTGGATCCAGCAAATTACTTCAGCCTGCCAGGAATGGCCTGGGACGCATTGTTGAAAAAGACGAAGATCGAGCTCGAACTTTTAACCGATATAGATATGCATTTGTTCGTAGAGAAAGGTCTCCGAGGTGGAATCTCGATGGTATCTAAGCGCTTCGCAAAAGCCAACAACCCGCAATGCCCCGACTACGATACCACGAAGCCAGACAACTGGATCATGTACCTCGACGCGAATAATCTTTACGGCTGGGCGATGCAACAGCCACTACCAGTTGGAGGATTTAGCTGGGAAAGTCCTACTCTCGACGAAGTGTTGGAAACTCCAGATGACGCGCCTGAAGGCTTCCTACTTGAAGTCGATCTCGGGTACCCGGAGCACCTCCACGAATCACATAGCGACTATCCCTTAGCACCGGAGACCCTGACAGTCCAAGAGGAGTGGTTGAGTGACTATCAGAATGTGCTTATGAACGAGTTGGGAGGCAAGTTCACAAAGCATGTGAAGTTAGTACCAAGCCTACGACCTAAGGAGCGGTATGTGGTCCATTATAGAAATCTCAAACTCTACCACTCGTTAGGGCTACGAGTTTCTAAAATTCATCGTGTCATTAAGTTTAGACAGGAGGCATGGATGGCTCCATACATCGAGATGAATACGAAATTGAGAGCGAAGGCAACGTCGGAATTTGAGAAGGATTTCTTCAAGCTGGCTAATAATGCGGTCTTTGGAAAGACCATGGAAAATCTTAGAAAAAGAATCAGGGTCAACCTGGTCCCGACCTCAAAAGTTGACAAACTTCGTAAACTAATTGCGGACCCGGCCTACATATCACACAAAATCTTCAACGACCAACTCGCCGCGATTCACAGTTTGAAGAGCAAGCTCAAGTTAAACAGACCTGTATATGTCGGCCAGGCTGTCCTCGACCTCAGCAAGCATCTGATGTACGACTTCTGGTACAACGATGTGAAAAACGAGTACGGAGAAAAAGCCCAGTTGCTATATACAGACACTGACAGCCTGTTATTTCAGGTGGAAACTCCGAACGCCTATGCCGATATGTGGAATAAAAAACACCTATACGACCTCTCAGAGTTTCCAAGAGACAGCCCCTATTACGACGTCGAGAACAAGAAAGTCGTGGGAAAGTTCAAAGATGAATGTAACGGAGTTGCCATAGCCCAATTCGTGGGACTGCGTCCGAAGATGTACTCGATCTTAAAATCGGGTGGTTCAGAAATCAGGAAAGCAAAAGGCGTTCAGAGAGCAGTTGTGAAGAAGGATCTGCACCACGAGCTATACAAGGAGTGCCTGTTCGAACGAGAAGAGATGCGGCACACACAAGTCGTGATTAGAAGCCACGACCACCAGATCGGAGTGTACGAGCAGAATAAGATCAGCCTCTCTCCATTAGACACAAAAAAGTGGATATCTCCGGACGGGATAACAACGCTGGCATATGGGCACTACAAAATCAACGACGGTTGAGTATTCTATCGGGGGGTAGCTCAGTGCCCATAGGCACCAGAAGCAGCTCCTCACGGACAAAACCGCGGCCAGGCCCATCAACTAGATGGTATAAAGCCGGTTGCTCAGCCTGCCGAACAACATCCAAAATAGCGTGGATGGTGAGCGACCAGTTAGGGTCGGTGGCTCGTTTGCTACCACCCTCGAGCTCGCCGGGAGCGTACAAATATCGGACGAGAACGTCGTGTCCGAGAATAGGCTCATCCATTCCCCACAAACGAGTTTTCATTTGTGAATGAGAGGGCTTCTGTGTCACTTTAGCAGCTTTCATCGCTTCAACCGGCTTCATGTCGAGCAAGCGCGTCGGCTCATCGTTTAGTGCAGCTACAACTTCGGGCAATCGTCGAACCCATTCCACTGACCGTTCGGATGACCCCCTTGCATCCAGGAGCAATTCCTGAGCGTATTGAGCACCGAAGAGTCGCTCAGCTAGAGTACGGTTAAAGCGTTCAACGATGCCCTGTTGGCGATGATTTCCGGCCTGTCCGCGTCTTACAAGAACGTCGTGCTTCGTCAGCAACGGTGTAAAATCACCCATAAATTCGCGTCCAGGATCGACCTGAAAGAGTCGAGGCCAAGTTAATGGGCCCCTCTTATAGATCCGGCTTAAAGCGGCGGCGACTTCGGTCGCACTTTTGTTGATCAACGGTTCAGCTTCTTTGTATCGTGAGGCAACATCAACAACTGTGAGAGCGTATTTATAAGTCTTTCGACCTACTTTATCGTGAGGTAAAAACAAGAGATCGGCTTGGTGTACCGCGTTTGGTCGATTTTCATCGAACTTTGGACGCGGTATGCGGCGTGGAACGGGAAGATAAATCTGCCACACAGCTTGTTTCTTCAACCAATCACGAGCCTCCGCCTCGGAAACTTTGGCGGCTGAGGCTAGTTTCTTCACCGCGGCCTTACCTCGCCAGTAACCTCTAGGGCTGTAATAGACGGCTGAAAGGTGCTTAGACATTTCAGTAATACTATATATTACAAACAGGTAAACACATACACAAATGAATTTCATTTGCGTTTTCATAAATGAAACTCATTTATGGCCCTTTGTTCTGACACCCATCCCCAGCCTCGACTTCGCTGACATAATGGCCGATACCAGCCGCGCATCCTTCTTCTCATAATCCGGAGTTTCATCGGTGAGTGCGATCTTCGACGCGGCTGCAGCGAGGATGTCATCTGCGTGGTTACGCCCCGGAGTATCTTTATGAACTGCGTAAGCCACATCATGGTGGAGGCACGCACGGTCGAGCTGATTAACACCGTGATAGCGCTGTGACAGCCGTTTATCGAGTTTTGTGAATGGTCCACAGTAAGAGTACTTTCCTGTATTCTGAAAAGAACCTCCAGGATTATCTTCCGAAGACATACCGGATGGAAGGCTCATATGCATCTCAGGCAGAGGCAGAATATTAAGAGCACTATTCAGTAGCGAGCCTCCGCTAGACTCATGAGTCTTGCGCTTCCGCACTTTAGAAGGCAAAATTTGGCTCTTCTTTGCACCGCAGACGGCACAGGTTCCCTTCTTGGCTGGCCGACCGTTTCGTAACTCGACGATTGTTTCATTTGAAGTCTCAGTATGTTTCTTACATCGTAGGCAATACATTGTGTTCGTTGAATACAATCATAACTCGTTGTC
This sequence comes from Allolobophora icterica, assembly GCA_963556255.1. NCBI lineage: Eukaryota > Metazoa > Annelida > Clitellata > Crassiclitellata > Lumbricidae > Allolobophora > Allolobophora icterica. Next base: position 3,995,280 of record OY744606.1, on the reverse strand, counting down.
TCTATATGGAAATAACAAATTTCGATCTCGAAGCCGACGATGGGAAAAAACACCACCATTGGTTGTTGCCATCAAGCATACGATGCATAATCTGTGGGCCTAGCGGATGTGGAAAAACAAACCTACTGCTCAACCTCCTTCTGAAAAAGGGGTACCTACGTTTTGACCGGCTCTATCTATACTCAAAGTCTCTGGGACAGGAAAAATACCAGTTCCTCCGGGACTGGGTTACAGAGTTGGAAAAAGTTGCCGGGAAGGAAGTGGCTTCCTTTCACTCTTGCTCAGATGAAATAGTTCCAGTTGAATCATTAAATAAGAATGCCAGAAGCCTTCTAGTGTTCGATGACGTCATGCTTGAAAAACAGTCGCCCATTGAAAGGTATTTCACTATGGGTCGACACGGTGGCGCGGACTGCTTCTACTTAACGCAGAATTATTTTCGAATTCCGAAGCAAGCGATCCGTGACAATGCTAATCTTATCGTCCTCTTCAACCAAGACAGCAAAAATTTGCGAGCCATTCACGATACGTTCGTGGGCGGCGACATGTCTTTCGATGAATTCCGTACGTTCTTCAGCGAGTGCGCTGCCCAACCATATGGATTCGCAGTCATAGATTTGACGTCCAAAGTGTACGATGGAAAATATCGTTGCGGGTTCGATCGCTTCTATAAGCCCAAGGCAAGTATTTAAAGACATGATATAGGCAACATATAGTCGACATATGGACAAAAGTTATCGTTACTGATTGATTGAATGTGTATAAAAAATACCTTAGCGTGACAGTTGTGACGATATTATCAGTCACATTGTAAAACTTGTCACACTTAAGAACTTACAAGATATAGTCGACATACAACCACGATGTGGACAAAAGTTTCGTCTAAACAGGAGCGAGACGCCTTGACTCAGGATTATTTAGCTCGCAGAAATCGATTGAGACAGCGTTTCGTGGATGAGAAGCTCGGTGAAGCCAACCTTCAGTACGATGCGGCAAAGCTTTTTAAACCAATAGCCACAGCCACGGCTGAATCCCAGGTGGCTACGTCTAAGGAGCTGCAGAAAGTTACCAGCGCTTTACAGGATTTGCCGGCGCAGATTTCAGAGTCTGCTAATTTTAACCCGATAGCAGCTTTGTTCGGTGAAACCGCAGGAACAGCAGCTCCTGCGCTTCCAGCGCTTCCAGCATCCCGAATCCCCCCCGCACTGTTAGTTGATCCAAACAAATATCTCAACGTCGAGGCAATCATAAGGCACGGTTTCAGACCTCCGAGCGAGCTCGATTTAGCCGACAAGGCAGGTGCTGAAAAGATAATCGGTGAGGTCAATCACTATAATCGCCACACCCTGGGCAAAGAGAAAAAGCTGGCTAAAAAGCAAAAAGACGAAGAAAAGGTAGATGCGGTGACTGCAGATATCGAAGCCCTAAGGGAATATAAAAAGCGAATCGATACACTGATAGAGGGCCACACCCTCATCAAAAAGGGAAAGGGTTTCAGTGTTCCAACCGTTCCTCTGAAATTACAAGGTAACGCCTTGGGTGAGCTCTCCGTTGACCCCGTCGCCCTGTCTGCTGGTAGACTGAGAGTGTTTAAAGGTGGCAACCTCGTTCTCGAATCTCCGGCCGATGAGTCGTTGTTCAACCTACTAACAAAACGCTTCGTTAAGACTAAGCAATACTCGCCTCAGGCAATTGAAACTTTCAAAAAGCTCGTACAGATGTCTGGTCTGCCTATTCATGGCCGGAAAAGTAAAAAGTTCCAGCTGATTCGAGGCGGCGCGGTGCAATTTTACAACGATCCAAACGCCCTGGTAGAGAGGTTGCAGCTTTTGGTGGCCTCTAGGGCCGCGGGAAACACTGGTCTCGGCAACGAAATCTCCGCCATTCTCGACGAGTTACTGCGTTCCGGTGCGATCTCCAAAGAGCTGGCACTCGAATTGAATAGAAACATGCTCATAAAATAGAAATAGAAAACAAAATTCATGGCTCAGATGGAACGCTCGGAGAAACTGCTCGAAGAAATTAGAGAACTTTTACAGCCTAAGGAAAATTTTAGTATAGTTGTTTCCTCAGATACTACAGGGTGGACCACGGCTTTCTCACCGCCGCTGTACCTGGATCCAAAAAGACGCTATGAGCTTGCTTTGGTCAATCTTGAAACTTATAATTCTATTCCGAACATTGACAGCTCAAATAACAAGTTCGTCTACAGCACCGACAATGGTGTGACGTGGAAGACGATCATTTTGCCCGACGGAAGCTACGAGATCGCACAGATTAATGATGAAATCGGTAGGCAGTTAGAAAAGCAAAATTCTCCGACGGGTGTGGCACCACTCGGCTTTAATTCTCCTATTACCATAGGAGCTAACGCATCTACCCTACGCGCCTTCATAAAAATTACGAATGCCCTATATAAGGTAAATATGGCTCAATCTACCATCAGGCAAATGCTCGGTTTTAACCCTCAGAGGCTTGGTAGTGGTTATAAAGAGGGAGAAAATCCAGTCGATATTCTCCGCGTGAACACAATCCTGGTAAATTGTGACATTATCTCTGGATCGTATCGAAATGGTAGCCAGCTGCCAGTAATCTATAGTTTTTTCCCGGATGTGTCGCCCGGCTACAAGGTAATCGAGTCTCCGAAAAATCTGGTGTACCTACCAGTTGCACCGGCTGGTAACGTACAGGGCATTCGTGTGTGGCTGACCGACCAGAATGGTGAACAATTAAACCTCCGCGGTGAGACAGTAACTATAAGGTTTCACATCCGCAGTGCGTAAATGTTCACACTTAAATATTCTCATGTTTGTTCTTGGAATTAAAAAGCGGCGTCGTGTCGTGGGTGGTGGACTTTTCGACTGGATACCCAAAATCGCGGGTTTCCTTGGCCGTGCAGGCTCCTTCATTTCGGCGAATAGAGGCACAATCACAAACGTTGCCAAGGCGGTTGGTAATGTCGCGAAAGCCGGCGCCACAACAGCATCTGCCGTCAGGCAAATTGTTGATGCCGTGAAAGCGAGACGCGCTGCGGCCGTAAATGAAGCTCATTTACGAAATGAAAATTCATCTGCCGCGCCCGCTGTCCCCGCACCTTTGGAGAAGGCGCTCAGCGAAAAGAGCATCGAATACTTGAAACAACTGGCTGTGAGTCCGCCACCCGTTGTTCCGACAATGGCTGACATAAACAGCCGCATTGCTGGATCCGGTTTCAAGACTATAAAGCCGAGTCGTTGTGGTAGGGGTCTGTTTCTTGCAAAATGAAAAAAATTTCCGACTAATTCACAAAACGGAAAAAAATGTTTAACCCACCACATATGAAATTAATTTGCAACATGATTAATAATTGAAGCTTGAACTTTTTTAACTATAATAATGGCGGCATTTGACGTGCCGAGTGAAATGTTGGACATCGCTTCGGCGGTACCCGATGACAATAGCATAGAATCGTTTGAATACCGTGAGTATGAATCACAAAACCCTGCGGCTATTAACAACGGCCAGGCCATACAGATAGACATCCAGAATCAAGACATTTTCACGCAACCTTCCAAGAGTTACCTTCTTGTGGAGGGCAGGATTACATCAACTGGCGCGGGTTACAACGCAGACTCGTTGGTGTCATTCATCAACAATGCTATCCCGTACATGTTTTCTCAAATTCGATACCTGGCTAACAATACCGAGATAGAGAATGTCATGTCACCTGGGCAAGCCACGACGATGAAAGGCATGCTGGTATACGGCGATGATTTTTCCAAAGGCGAAGGTTTAAACATGTGTTGGCAGAAGGACACGACCGCGGCGGCGGCGGCTGCGAATATCGGCTTCGAGGCCCGTCGACTGATGATCATTGGAAAACCCGTCCCTATTGGAACGTTTTCATTCATCGTTCCCTTAAGACATCTATTCGGTTTTTGCGATGATTATCACAAGGTCGTATACGGGATCAAACACTCCTTACTGCTGAGCCGGCAGGGGGATGCAGACGCGATCTTCAAGGAAGCCGCAGCGGCCAATGGCCAGATCGCGCTGACTAAACTCTCCTGGTTCATGCCGCATATAATACCCGCTCTGGAGTATAAAAGCATGCTTATGAAGCAGATTGAAGCCAAGGTTAAGGTACCTGTAGCATTCCGCGCCATGCAATGCGACAACATTGCGGTGCCACGAGCGACGACTTTTTCCTGGCGTTTGAGCGTTAAGTCGGGCACGGAAAAGCCACGCTGGATTCTTGTTGCTTTTCAGACTGGAAAGAATGCACATCAAGGCCAGAATCCGGCACTGTTTGACCATGTGCAGGTTCGCAACATTTTCGCTATGCTCAACAGCGATCGCTACCCGGTGGTTGACATGAATCTCGACTTCACCAAGAGGACAACCTCTCGCGCTTACAAGGCCCTACGTGACTTCAAGGAAGAATATTGCGGTATAGACGCGCGTGAATCGTCATGCCAACCGACACCAATCGAATTTGTAGATTTGTTTCCGATCTTCGTCCTGGACGTGCGCAGGCAATCCGAACGACTTAAAACCTCTGTACAGGACATACAAATCAAGGTCGACTTTAACGAAGGGGTACCAAATAATACGACAGCATATGCCGTCCTGATCAGCGACCGACTCCTGAATTTTGAATCGGATGGCAGCAAATTCAACGTCGTCTACTAGAAATCGGTTTTTCACATTTAGATACAAGGCCCTCTTTTAGATATATTTTTTCCAAAAATGAAAACTGAATACGTTGCGTTCGGCCTTTCACTGACCGAAGGGCAAAAGCAAACATTAGCTAGAGCTGCGCGTGCCGGCACTGGCGCCACGATCCGGCTCACTCATGGCCAGCTTCGCGGAGACGACAAGCTCGCGCTGACAAAAGTTCAAGCCGCCCGAATAGTGAAGAAGATTTCGGAAGGCGTTGGTATGGAGCTGAGATTCACCAAAACACAATTGAAAAAGATGACAAAATCGGGCGGCTTTCTTCCGCTGCTGGCTCTCCTCCCACTGATTTTTGGTGGCTTAGGCGCGGTGGGTGCCGCGGCTGGAGGGGCCGCCGAGGTGGCAAAGGCCGTGCACAACAAACAGGCCAGCGATGCAGAGGCTCTGCGCAAGAAACAGGCCAGCGATGCGGCCCAAGCCGAGAAAAAACGGATCGACGACGCGGCTTTAGCAGAGGCCGCGCGTCACAATCGCGAACTCGAAGCTCAGGTCCGCGGGACCGGTTTATATCTCGGGCGCCAGACTTATGGTGGTTGCTGTTCAATGTGTAAAGGATCCGGCCTGTACATCGGACAAAAAAACTAAAACCGCTGAGCAACTTTGACATAGAGAAAGTTGCCAGAGCGCTGCCGCATTTCCGCGGTGTTTTCATGCGAGATGGTCTGCCCGCCGTGGCTCGTGAGAAGGAGTGTGGAGTTGTTAATCTGGATTCCGGTTCTGGTGATGGTACTCACTGGGTCGCCTATTGGATAGATGGACCAAAAGCCGTCTATTTTGACAGTTATGGGCTGGATCCGCCTCTCGAAATTTCTAGATATTTAAAAAATCCTATAAGAACACAAACATTTCAGCTACAGGGGCCAGATGATGTGGTATGTGGTCATCTCTGCCTAGCCGTGCTAATAGAGCTCGCTGCTGGAAAGAATTTTGAAGATATCGTGCTTGACTTATGTTAGACTTCCGTCACCTTTTTGTATATAAAAAATGCCGGTTGATAAATTTGGAAGAGACGGTGGAGGTGGGGTGGGAGGGGGGCAGATAAGCGCCGCTGGGCTCGTCCACAAAGCGGGTGATACCATGATGGGAATTCTGTCGGCTGGAGGTTTTCGACTGACAAACGTGGGAACGCCCACGATGGAAACAGACGCCGCGACAAAGGCTTATGCAGACATCATAGATCAGGACAACTTACAAATCACCGGTGGAACGATGTCTGGTGTTCTAAAAATGGGTGGCCACAAAGTTACTGGGCTGCCCACAGACACAGCAACGTCCGATAGCGACGCTGCGAGTTGGGCACAAGTGGTACGATACGCGGACCAGAAGGCGACCGCAGCCGAAAATCATGCAGACCAAAAACTTATCGATGCCAGGCAGTACACGGACGAGAAGAATGCGGGGCTGAGAGATTCCGTTAGGCAGTATGCAGATGACAAGGACCTTATTGTTAAAAGTTATGTTAACGAGCAAGATGTTATCGTCAGGAATGCGTGCGTGCTCAAATCCGGCGGCGTAATGACTGGAAGTTTAGTTATGGGCGGCCACCGAGTTACTGGGCTCCCAACAGAAATTTCGGGATCCGATAGCGACGCAGCGAGTTGGAAACAAGTGTCAACGGCGGTCGCTGGCGCTCTAGTAAAACTCGATAGAGTACCAACGGAGTCGTTGCATGTGGTGAATAAGCGGTATGTAGATTCCCGCGACGCTTCTTACAGACAGTACGTGGATGAGAAGGTCACCACCGCTAGAAGATATGTGGACGAGAAGCATGCTATCGTAAGAGGCGGGCATGTGCTCAAAACCGGCGATTCTATGACTGGTGATTTGACCATGGGTGGCAAAAGAGTGACTGGGCTGCCAACAGAAATTCCAGGATCCGATAGCGACGCCGCGAGTTTGAAACAGGTGACGCAGCTGATCAGCAGCGCCACTATGAATAATGATACGGCGCCGGCGGGACCAAAGTACTTGACTAACAAACGGTATGTGGACGCGAAAAACGCTGAGATTGGAGCTTCAGTTAGACTCTATGCGGACCAGAAAGCTGAAGCTGCTAAGACGTACGCCAACGAGCAAGATGTTATCGTTAGGAGCGCATGCGTGCTTAAAGCTGGTGATGCAATGACTGGTGATTTAATCATGGGCGGCAAAAGAGTTACTGGGCTCCCTACGGGCGCAGCAACGTCCGAAAGCGACGCGACGAGTATGGCACAAGTATCGAAGCTGATCGCCGACAACATGACAAAGAGTGATAGAGTACCAACAGAACCGTTGCATGTGACAAATAAACGATACGTTGACGTGAAAAACGCTGAGATTGGAGCTTCCGTTAGACTCTATGCGGACCAGAAAGCTGACGCCGCTAAGAGATATGCCAACGAGCAAGATATTATCGTTAGGAACGCCTGCGTGCTAAAATCCGGCAGTACCATGACCGGTGATCTGGCTATGGGTGGCAAAAGAGTGACTGGGCTCCCAACAGAAATTCCAGGATCCGATAGTGACGCTGTGAGTTTGAAACAAGTTACGCAGCTGATCACTGACGCCACTACGAAAAATGTTACGGCGCCTGCGGGACCAAAGTACTTGACTAACAAGCTGTATGTGGACAGTGAGATAGCTAATGAAAGGCGATACGTGACGGGCATCAAGATTCTCAACTACAGCGGCCATATTCCGCCCCTTTCCAGAAACGTTTCCGAAACGGGTTTTATTGCCTCAGCCAACGAATCTTTACCCACTAACCCGCCCCATATGGCATTCAACTCGGGTGTGAGAGGTGAGTGGAAGACGGCGTCCACATCGAGAGCCACTATTGCGGGTAGTGGGACTTGGTTACAGATTGAGTGCCCGACGCCTGTGCGAATATGGAAGGTTAGTCTGGCTGGGGGATCTAGTCCTACTGCACCACGTATCACGTCCTGGAAGTTTCATGGGATTCCATCCGATATTGCAAATATGTTTTATGTGCTCATCACCTCCAATGTCACTTTGACTAATTCTGCACAAGAGTTCACCTTCTCTGATGACGGTGCATACAAAAAATTCAGGCTGTCGGTCTTGGCCACCAGCCCAACACAAGCTACTTTTGGAATATCCCACTTCCAGATCTATACATATTTTAGACACGGGGGACAGTCAGTAGTATAGAAAAGTATGACTGACACGCACTACAAGATTCGGGGGTATCTCCGTCAACACGGAGAAATAGACATGTGCAAATACAGCATAGACAGTCTAGGTGATGTGGGCCACTGGGGGTACGACATCCCGAAGCCCACCGCAGAGCTATTGACCGCGGTGCCTCAACAGCACATCGACTTCGTGTCTGACGATTACCACAACCGCGATATCTACACGGCGGCCGGAACGGTAACCACGACTGCGTGGCAAACTCTTCCATTGACCGCTGCGCGTTTTCCGTGTATAACTTTGCAAACCACCAATCAGGGGGTTTCGTTAGAGGGCGGGTTCTGGAAGCTTACAATGTTTGGTGTTAGCACCGGTGATGCGTCAGTTCGCATTATTGCAGCCGCGGGTAGCATCGATCGAACAGTCGATATTTCAAGTGGACAATTTGATGCAGCTAGGGCAATATTCGTTCCAGGACAAACGAGTTTCCGAATTGAAGGAAAAAAGAGAGGCGTTGAAAGTACTTCATCTATCGACTTAAACGTAACTTTACTAATAGAGCAACTATAAAAAAACAATGGCTTTGTATCCAACGCTTACGGAGCCGACAATTTCGTCAGACACGAAGTCGCAGACTTTTCGTCTGCAGAAGATTGGTGAAGTAGAAGCATTCCTGAGATCTGAGGCGATAAGTCGGGGACAACTGTGCAAAAAGTATAAGAGGGTTGTAGATGTGGCTAATGGGGCGTCGGCCGGCCTTGCTATAGTTAGTCTTGGAACTGGGGTGGGTGGGGCAGCTATGTTAGCCACTGGTATTGGTTTTATTCCTGGTATTGTTCTGGAGAGTTTGGCCATAGCGACGAGTTTTCTGGATATTATTGGAAATGTTGTCAGTAGAAGTTTTGTTGCTAAAGCTTCAAAACACGACGAAATTTGTATTTTGGCGGAAAGTAAACTAAACACAGTTCATGACCACATTTCTAAGGCGTTGGAAGACACGGCTATTAGCGATGAAGAGTATAAGCTTATTTTGGGAGAGGAGGAGAAATATAGAACGATGAAACGTGATATACAAAGCAAGAATGGAAAAAAAGAGTTGCCGAGTCAAAGCAAAGACCAGATGGTGGCAGAACTAATCAAGAAACTAACCAGCGCTGGGTCTTCTCCGCGAACCGCGATATAAAAATTTTCATCGTAGGTGGTTGGAGTAGTGAGACCGTTATTCCTAGCGCACCACCGCCGTACGATTAGTGGGCTATAATTTTTACTGACACACTCCAATGGTTTGGGCCGGCCTCGTGGGAGGGTCTCGGCCGGCAGCAAACGACACTCTTGCGGTTTGATGTGTCAGGGCAATCCACGATCCTTATTTTTTGGCTTTGGCCGAATTGGCTTAGAGACGGTCTTTATATCAAAGGACTTTCTATTGAGCCTGATTTCAAAGACTCACTTAACACCACGATTCAAAAGACTTCTAAGCCATGATAGCCATAGGCACTGCTTGGAAACCAATCTTTGATAAGGGTCTGTGGGCCCTGTCCCGAAGCCGCTCAGTGTGACACTGTGACACTTGTGACCATATTATCAGTCACAACTATAAAAATGGTCACACTCGATGACTTCTAAGCTAAAAGCGTTCGTGGGCCCTCAGGAGGCCCTGGAAGTCGGCCTGCTATAATTGTCCGTGGGTTTCAGGACCCCCTGGAAGCCTAGATGGTATAGATCGGCATCCTCTTAATTCGGTGAGATAATGGAGTGGTGGGGACAAAAAATTGTGGGGGTGGCGACCATCCCCTGACAAATTTGATAGAATAGTGAGGTGCTGCGCCAAAGCCCGTAATGCACATCTACTACTTTACCATCTGTTTGGTTAAACAATTTAACATATGTTTACATTTCGTAAACATTCTCACGATCTGTTTACATTCTGCAAACATTTTACCATCTGTTTAAACAATTTAGCATCTGTTTACATTCCGTAAACATTCTTACCATCTGTTTACATTCCTTACACATTCTCACGATTTGTTTACATTCTGCAAACATTTTACCATCTGTTTAGACAATTTAGCATCTGTTTACATTCCACAAACATTTTACCATCTGTTTACATTCCCTAAGGAGGTGCTCGACAGTGGTTAGCGTGCTGGACTGTCAGTCAAAAGGTCGGGGGTTCAAATCCAAGCCAGGACATAAATTTGTTGCGAGAATTCTGTTCCACCTGCGCGCCCTATATCTAACTTAGCTATAATGAGTCATTGGCCGTACACTGTCGGTGGGAAGATGAGACGGCGAGGGAGAGGTCTGGCCACCCGCCCTCATACACCGAGGCTAAGGAAAATGAAGTCGCTAACACTTCAATCCGTAAACATTTCTTCCTATCCGTCCACATTTTGTTTACATTTCTTACCATATGTTTACATTCTGTAAACGTTTCTTACCATCTTTCTACGTTCGCAAACATTTTGCCACCTGTTTGCATTCCGTAAACATTTGTTGACATTGCTTACTGGCAGTCATATGGTCGGGGGTTCAAATACCGTAGAGGCGAAAATTCCTCTCGAGGTTTTAGCTCCACCTGCGCCCCGCACTCCGCTATAATGAGCACGCTGTCCGTACACTGTGGGTGGGAAGATAAGATTTCGAGGCTGAGAAATATGAAGTCGCTAACACTTCATACTCATGGCTGCCTGTCGGGGCTAGCTTAAGAGGTGTACTTCTTCTCCGCCTTCTTTTCCTTGTTCTTGTTCTTGTTCTTCTTGTTCTTGTTCTTCTTGTTCTTGTTCTTCGTCTTGTTGTTGTTGTTGTTGTTCTTCTTCTTCTGCTTCCTCTTCGTCTTCTCCTTCTTCTTCTCCTCCTACTCCTTCTTTTCTTCTTCCTCTTTTTTCCTCTTCCTTTCCTCCTTCTCCTTCCTCTTACTCCTCTCTGCTCCTCTTAGTTCTTCTTCTTTCACTTCCTCTTCCTCATCTTCCTCTTCTTCCGTCTCCCGCCTTCTCTTCTCCCTCCTTCTCTTCACCGTCTCCTTTCTCTCCTCCTCCTCCTCCTCTTTTTCTCCTCCCCCCTCCTCCTCCTCTTCCTCCTCCTCCTCCTCCTCCTCCTCCTCTTCCTCTTCCTCTTCCTTATCCTCCTCTTCCTTCTCCTCCTACTTAAAGCGCCATACTCATGCACTTCCAGTTCTTATTCGACACGAGTGCCATATCTTGAGCGTTCTCCTTCAACGGAATGTGGATCACTTCTTCTGCGTTACATTATGTAACGGTTTCGTTACAGTCCGCTGCAGTCTGTTAGCATTTCTCAGAGAGGTCGTTACCAGCTGTTTACATTTGGCAACCATTTACTTATTATTTATTTATGGGTGTGTGTATATCTGGCTGTTTAAGAACCTCGCAACGGTTACACTCCTTGTTTACATTACTTAGCCAGGTCGATTCCATCTGCCTGCTTTTCTCAACCGTATCGTTATGATCGGTTTACCCTTTAGAAGCTCCTCTGCCGCCTTCTCTGCTGTGGTTCCGTCATGTGGTGGTATGCATGGGCGTCCACAGGAATGTTTCTGGAGGCGGCATAATTTTTCTAGGGGGCAAAAATTTTGTAGGGGAGCAAAATGACGCTTTTGCATATTCATAAACGCAGAACACGTGACAACTTTAAAAACAAATAATGATCAATGACTTATCTAAATAATAAAGTGTTTTTTGCATTGAAAATCGTAATGGCACTGTTTTGTATTCATATTTGCAAAATCCATGGGGCGAATTCCCCATTGCACCCTCCAGACGCCCATGAGTGGTATTGGAATTCCCACCCTGATCCTTCATCCACTCCTCCGCCTTCCAATCCCTCTCTCGTCCTGAACGATTAGATTTAAGTATAGCGCTTTAGAAATTTCGAGATTACTGTTACGATGCGTAACTTCTGAACACTTCTGAACTTTGTAAGGAGGGCATTATCAAATTCCAGTTGTACTGTACTGTATACTCTATTGTATTGTAATGTATTGTACTGTATTGTATTATACTGTATTGTACTGTATAATATTATATTATATTGTATTATATTGTATTATATTGTATTATATTGTATTGTATTAATATTGTATTGCATTGTATAATATTGTATTGTATGGCATTGTATTGTATTGTATTGTATTGTATTGCATTGTTTTGTATTGTATCTGTTTCCTTTCCAGTCGTGACAATGAACAACGGCCAGTGCGCTGGACAAAAGCAGGTTGTATTGACGGATTCGAAGGGTTACCTGGCCAGTGCCGTGTCTGAGGACTACGGCCTTGGGACGATCGAGTGTCCCTGGATGGTACGGGCCTCACCAGGGCAGCGCATCACCCTCGCCCTTCGCTACTTCGGAACAGAGAGCCAATCAGGGGTTGGTGGTGAGACCGGGATAAGGGGCAGCCTGGGGCTGTGCTATGACCTCGTGACCTTCCGTGAGGCGGGAAATGAACAGCAAACGATGACGACTTGTGACGGGTTGCACAGTGAAAGGGAAGTGCTGGCGTCCAGAACGCACGAGGTTCAAATCCAGCTCGTCAGCAAGATGCAGCTTCGGACGCTGGGGAAATTCCTCATAAGATACCAGGGTTTGTGAAGACATTGTCTATCTTACAACATCCATTCTCTCTGTGTGTGTGTCTGTTTGTCCCTCTTTCTCTCTCTCTCTTTCTCTCTGTCTCTCTCTGTCTCTTTCTCTGTCTCTGTCTGTCTGTCTGTCTCTGTCTCTCTGTCTCTTGTATGTCTGTCTCTCCTGTCTCTGTCTGTCTGTCTGTCTGTCTGTCTTCCTCTCTCTATCCCTGTCTGTCTCTGTCAGCCTGTCTTTCCTTCTGTCTCTGTCTCTGTCTGTCTCTGTCTGTCTGTCTGTTTGTCTGTCTCATATGTATATGTGTGTGTGTGTGTGTGTGTGTGTGTGTGTGTGTGTGTGTGTGTGTGTGTGTGTGTGTGTGTGTGTGAGAGAGAGAGAGAGTGAGTGGTTCGTCTCTTCGGAAATTCGACCGCTTTATAATATCAGCATAAATGTGTATGAATATCTTTAAATGTTTCACAGTAGCACTATAGAAGCTCTGAGATTACGTTAGTCATCAGATGTTGGTGCTACATAAATAAAAATCACAGAGAATTACGTTGCGATCAAAACAAATTCTCCTCCTTAGCCTCTTCCTCTTCACCCTCCTAAACTTCAGCCTTCTCCGCCTACTCCTCGTCTTTCTCTCCCTCCCCTTCCTCTTCTTCTTCCTTCTCTTCCACCTCCTTCACCTCCTCTTCATCCTCATCGTCCTCCTCCTCATTTTCCTCTGTTGCCTGCTCCAACTCTACTCAGCCTTCTCCTCCTCTTCCTCCGCCTCCTCTTGCTCCTCCACCTCCTCATCAGATTCATTTTCTATATGTGACCGTACAGCTGCAAATTAATAAAAAAAATGATAATGATAATAAAAATAATATCAGTAATAATTTAAAATGCTACTGCAGTTACAGGGTGCGCAGATCTGACGGCACCGTTCAACGCCACGGTCAAACGAGAGGGGGACAAGTTAGTCGTCAAGTGCAACAACTCTGACCACACCTGGTACCTCGTTTGCCGGAACTCAACATGGCTCGGAGACACTGTCAACTGTAATCATGGTTCGAATGACCATCTGAATGGCAGTTTAATTATTTTCCCTATTAAATTTCATCCCACCTATTCACAGACTGATTACGGTTAGACCAGTGCACTGAAAGAGAAAGCCGCTAGAAAATTGTGCGCTGGTTTCACGCCGTTATTAGCGGAACTACTTCCGAAATAGCAGGCATAATGAATGTCTAGTATGAAAGATAATTTACACCATTATCTATGTATACGCCCATCATTAACGTTTCTTGTTTCAGAGCCTTTGGGTGCACTGTCTACCAAAGCAACACACACACGTACACACACACATCCACGCACATACTTACACACACATGCACACATACACCTAGACACACACACACACACACACACACACAAATGCATGCATAAATGCGATATAACTTAGACAAAACTAAATTTAGCCTATAGTTTTAGTACGCTAAAAAAATCCTTTTGTCTCAGCAAATTATATAAAAACCTACAGCCAAAAGGACATTATGTGCAGAAAAAGATGGAGTTGACCTGGGTGCTGAGTACGTGCAGTCATAGTAACGGACGTGGGTGTTGCCTGGCAACAGCGACCATGATTATTATATGAGGAGGAGCCATACAGACATGCATACAAACATATATGCATGCATACATACATAAATACATACACATACAATCATACATACATACATACATACATGCATGTACATATATAAATACATATGTATACATACTAACGCATACATATTCATACATATAGACATACATGCATATGCACTGCACGGAGGTACATAACACATACATTCAATCATAAATACACAAACATGTAGGTCTTGTTCTTATTCCAGGTTCTGCTTCCGCTTGGAATCTTCGGCAGATTTTCGATTCCTCTTCATTTCCGTTTGGTAAGACCTTCAAACTCCATCTTTTCTTCATCTGTTCACAGTGGCAAACGCCCGACCTCTTAATGCACGCTGTTGGGTTCAAATCCATAGACATGAAATATCAAAGTTGAACATGGGTAGTATTTTGTTACGATATCAGGGCTATTGGATCCTGTTAGAATGATGGCTTCTTCATTCAAAGTGGAGTTAAATTTATATATCATTCTAATTCATATAGAATTGATTGATAGGATGATTCTTTTATTACATCAATTTGATGTAGGCTGACTGACTGAATGACTGACTGACTGACTGAATGACCGACTGACTGACTGAATGATTGAATGACTGAATGAAAGAATGACCGACTGACTAGCTGAATGGCTGACTGACTGACTGACCGACCGACCGACTATAGATGAATGACTGACTGACTGACTGACTAACTGAGTGACTGACTGACTGACTGACTGACTTGATGAATGGCTGAATGACTGACTGACTGAATAAATGAATGACTAACTGACTGACTGAATGAATGAATGATTGAATGAATGAATATTAGCTGAATGAATGACTAAATGACTGACTGGATGACTGACTAACTGAATGAATGACTGTCTGTTTTAATGATTGATTGACTGACTGACCGAATTAATTAATTACTGACTTAATTAATTAATTAATTACTTAATGACTTACTGAATGAATTAATGACTTTTGAGAAGCACGAGTGATCCAATGAATAATTGAGCGACTATGAGTCATTCTGTGTTTGTTTTTCCGATGCAGGAATTCTGCTGGTTGTGGCAATTGGAGTTGCTTTGGGGATTTTCTGTGGTGGACTTTTGCTCACTTGCGTCGTTGTCTACATGAAAAGGTTAGACTCGTGTTTTCATGCACACATACATACATACAGTACATACGTACATGCATGCATACGTACATATATGCATGCGCAACACACAGTTATCCTATCTCGTGTCATGCTATAGCTTGCCTTATCATACCCTAACTTGTAACCTTACTATATCTCACCTTTTTACCTCACCCTATCTTCTTACCTTCTTACCTTACCTTCTAACCATACCTCACCTTACCTTCTTATCTCACCTTATCTTCTTTATTTACCTTCGTACCTTATTTTACCTTCTAACCTTATCTTTCTGCTCCTTATAACTATGTATTATCGTTTTGCCATACTTAAGTTTATTACTTTTCATCCTATTTTAGCTCTATTTATCTTCGTTTTATCTTTCCTCGCCCCATTTTACCTTACCTACTATTCTAATTTAGTTTACCATGCCCTATTTTCTTACATTTTTACCTTACCTACTTACATTATCTTACCTTCTTGCCTTATCTCTCCATCTTTCCCTTCCGTTATTTGCTTTCCTACTTCATCTTATCCTACTTTTTCATCTCAACCTTACCTTGCCTTATCTCATTACCTTACTTAACCTTACCTTCTGCTTACCACTTTACCACTTTACCATGTGATGGTCTTCGTTGTGCAACAGGCAGAGACGGTTTCACCAGGCGATGGACGAATGCGCGGACTTTCGTAACCTTGACGGCTACGAAGGTCACACGACAGGTGACCTTACAGACCTGGCGACCCCTGACGATGACCTCTCTCAGGTCACGGGCAAAACCATCCACCCTTATACGACGAGACATTACGTCGGCGCCGGAGGTCAAGGGTCATCGTCGGGGATCAGCTCCATGGACCACATCAGCGACTACGACAAGCAGTTCGCCAGCATCAAGTCCTACAGCGGGGTCCAGAAGACGGGGCTCTGCCCTGATCGGTGTAACTACCCGTCCGCGGCCGTCGCTGGCAAAAACCACCTGTACGAAATGCCACATGCGGTCTGACTCTCTGACAAGATCTCACTAATTGTACAACAGTATGTCGGCGCTCCATACAGCGCCTGCGTTAGTTATGACGATTGACGCGCTCCATAGAGTCAACGTTGAAGATCAGTCCTTGAAGCCAAGTGCTGTATTTTGCCATAGAAATGGTGAGAACTGTTCATGATAATTTCTGCCGACGTCATCGGTCTCTGTTGCCATAGGATGTCGTTAAACTTTGGATCCAGCTCTGAAGTCAACGCTGAAAGGCAGCGATTGGTACAAAGTGTTAGCGACTTCATTTTCTTAGCCTTGGGATTTGACGGCGGGTCACCAGTCCTTTCTCTCGCCGCCCGATCTTCTCATCGACAGTCTGCGGTCATTGTAGTCATTATAGTTGAGTTGGCTAGGGGGCGCAGGTGTAGCAGAAATGTCAAGACAAATTTCTGCCTAATGAGGATTTTAACCCCCGATCTCTTTTCTTAGCCTTGGGATATGACGGCAGAGGGCCAGTCCTATCTCTCACCTTCTGTTCCTCTGTATATATGCAGTCATGAGTGTTGACTCAGTTTTGAGGCGAGTTCGCTCGCGGTTGATTGCAATTGAAATATTTAAATATACCCCGATGGCTTGGCGAGGTGTTGACCTATGGTTGACATGCAGCACATGTTGGCAACTTGACTATTGCGCATTCGACTCTCGGCAGATATCCGAAAAACAACAGGAGTGTCATTGGATTAATTGGGTTCCAGAAGCCAGGGGAACCAGATGTACATGGAGAATGCCGAGTTGGAGAAACAGGTAACAGAATCTATGGACGCAGCAGAAAGTATAGGAACTTGAGGACCCGAAGCATACTTAACGCTTCTTCATGCGTAAATGAATGGTGATACTTGTAGACTTTATAAGTCACAGTCTCGTTGTTCGCCTGACAGTAAGATGCATTCAGGTCACAGTTTTATGTTAAGGACCGGACTTGTAAACAGAGTAAGAGATATATATGTAAAATTATTTTCCACTGTGCTTTGGAATACAGCTCATTGATGTCTTCAACGTTCAATCATTCATTTACTTAAGAGGAATTCGAACGAACCCCAGCCATTCCCCACAAGAAGTGGGTTAACTGCATATATATATATATCTAGTTCTAGTCCTTACGAGTGGCACAATAGGCACTTCATAAGTATCTAGATCAGTGGTTCCCAATCTTTTCCATCACGCTGCACCCTTACTAACGGCAACAGTAGGTCAACGCCTACCATGGCCTTAATTTCATTTATTTTCTTCCAGTCAGTTCTTTATTTTATTGACGAGCAGAGTTCCTTGTATTCAACCAAAGTTTTGCAACTTTTTCTGCCCTAAATAATTACAGGCCTGTGTCATTAGTGATAATCATTGTTTTTCACATTTTGGACAGAAACTGCAGTTGCGCAAAACGTGACGCGGCAACAGGTTGGGAAGTACTGGTCCAGATACATACATACATACATAGGCCAACATATGTAAGAGCTCTACAAAATATATATATATATATATATATATATATATATATATATATATATGCACTCTCTCTGCTTATTTATACAATGACGTGTTTCCAAAATATATTTAAATCAAAGTTACAAACCATCGCTTCAAGATGTATTCAGTATAATTTCCATGACAGTGGTTGTTGAGTAAATACAGACACGACAGTGAATTATTAACTCCAGAAATAATAAAAATGTTGGAGTTGTTAATTTTACATTATAGGAAATATTTTGTTTCTCATTATCGCCAAATTCGATTCATTCTACTAAGTTTTAATCTAATGTCCAACATTTTATTCACGAAAAGTGCCTATTAACCCCGCTTGGCGTCGCTACCCGAGCAGTACTAAGATAAATTAAATAGGAGTTCGTAGACCAGTTCTGTAACTCTTGACACAGTAAGAAGGTATCAATCAGATAAAATAAAGCCAGACGTCTATCATCCAATAATTCTGTGATATACATTCATCCCTCTCTCGCTCGTTGACCCTCTGACCTAAGGAATACTCTTGACACATTTTTTCTTGATGATGTTGACGATGAAGGCAAATGATCCGAGAATGGTGAAACAGACGCCAAGTGCAATCCCCGCCTGCATGCCGACATCGAAGCCCTCGTGAGCGTTGACGCCTATCAGCAGAAACAGAAAAGTTATATATGCTACGTTACGTACTGCCATGTAATGTAATGAGATCAAATTAGGCATGCTATATACACCTCAACACTGTAAAGAAGAAAGGCTTATGTGAAACGATATGACGAACATACGAGGTAAACGAAAACTTGGGTTTGTAAATAAGGTAAAAACAACATTGAAGCTTCATTATTTTTCACACCACCGTTAGGCGGAGCTGAGATGAATTTGTTTATAGACTCATTCCTCTCCATGGAATCATTTCTCAGCAACTAAAGCCAGTGTTGGCAGGGCTGTAGTGGTAAAATTAGAGGTGAGTACACGCTACCCGCGGCTACCGGTTAGTATTCCTAAACAAATTAGAGGTGAGTATACGCTACAGTATTTTGTGAGTATACGCTATAGTATTTGAATATAAATAAATATAAATATTTGTGTGAGGTGAGTATACGGTCTCTAGAGGTGAGTATACGCTGTATACCCGCGTATACCCTCGACTACAGCCCCGAGTGTTGGTACCAGCGCAGCGTTGTTTAAAAGTTCCTCTTTCTATCCATCCGCATTTCTTGCTCGTTTCTTTGTCACCCCACCGTTAGGCGGGGCTGAGATAAATTAGTCTATAGACTCATTGTAATGTTCCTCTCCACGGAAATCTTTAGTAAAAGGCGAAAGATTTATTCGTGGATTGAAGAGAAACCAGAGTTAGCAAAACTTTATGAAATTAAATACCGACTAGTACGAAATTGAACTGCAGACAACAACGAAATCTTAACCATAGAAACATGTTAATATTAGTTCTTTATATTAAAAAAATAACTACGCATTGTGATATTTTCAATAAATTAGCAATTTAATTTAGTTCTAATTTGAAGAATTTGATCTTGCGCCACCTGTCGACTAAATGAATACCAACTTCCAATAATTTTATCCAAGTCGCCAACAGTCACAGCGGCGCTTTAACGATGGGAACATCAAACGCAGTAGGCCTATACAACCGAAAACGGTGATAACGACGACAACAATAATGACAATGATGATGACTACGACGAAGATCATACTGTTTTATTATCGGAATCATTGGAGTCTGAATTATTTTAGGACATTCTAGAATGTGTCAAGCCTAAATCAGAGGCGTAGCTAGGGGGGGAGCAGAAGGAGCGACCGCGCCCCCAAGCCCATTTTCCAAAATGTGGGGCCTTTTCACAATTTATTTATTCCAATCGTTTGAATGACTTAAGAAATACATCACCTTGTCCTTAAACGTTAAACCTCGTCTTTCAATATTAAAAGAACACCGCATTCGTGTATAGAACCTTTTGCGTTGACTCTAAACAGACTGCGATACCAGGTGGGCATAAAGAAAATCAGCAGTAGATGCACTCTTGCAGAATTTACCAGCACTAATAATTACCCTGCAAATAATCGTGGGTAGTGAGATTAAAAACTGCACTAGGCCATACTAAACATTGGCTGAGGCAAAGGGTATTCTTGTAAAACTGTAAAACTTTAATACGTTCGAATTCTTAGTTCTTCTAATAGGCCTGTTCGGGGAAAGTGCTAGAAAAGGCTTTCAGTTTATCCACATATTTACAGAGAAGCAGTGCTTTTTTCAGCCGGAACGCGCCGGTACGGCGTTCCGGCACCTTTTTCAGCTACTAAAAAATAATTTATTTGTTTTAATAATTAAAACAATAATTTAGTTATTTTAATTTAATTTCAGTGTTTTTTAAACTGTTTTCAGTGTTTATTGAGACCCTCCCAACCCCCAATCCCGTTTTTCTCGTGATTTTAGCCCGCCCAAAATTGTTGCGTTCCGGCACCTATTGTTCCGTTCCGGAACCTTTTTTTCTAGAAAAAAAAGCACTGCAGAGAAGTAGCTTTGATATTGTAACAGCTTCTCATTTGATTAGACTATTTGAAAATGGTATGAAAAACAAACGAAATGAATTTGAATCTGAGTTTGAACGGATTGAGAATGAAGCAAATGACCTAGCTCAAAAATGAGATATTACTACTGGCTATAAGCAACACAGAGTTCGGAAAAGAAAGCGATTCCATGAGAAAATGGAATATATGATGGGTCAATGGAATATCTGATTCCAAAAAAATTCATGGTTGAAACCTATATAGTGTCACTAGATTGTGTCATAAACAGCACAACTGACAGATTTGAGCATTTCAGAAATGTCGCTTCCAAAGTTAGTTCTTTAAATCTAAAGCATTTTAGCAATGTGAATGCGATGATGTGACCAAATAGGAATCTTTGGCAGACACGTAGTGACGTACTCGGATGTCATCGAAAGTCGAAGTGAAATTGTGCATTTGTGCAAGAGTTTCTTTCATTTTAGAGACATGTATACAAGGAAATAATCAGTATTATCAATAAGGAGAATTCCAGAGTCGAAGAATGGAAAAATTTATGACCGCCAATGCAAATTAACAACGCTGGTGAGGAGCGATCTTTCAGCCGACTCAAACTCATAAATCTTACTTACGTTCTACAATGTGTGAGGACAGATTGTCTTGCTTAGCCTTGATTTCGATCGACAGTTCGCTATAGTGAAGTGAATAATAACAAAGTAGGGCCTAATCGATAACTTTGCTAACAAAAATGAAGCCTAGACGGAAAAGACTGTTGCAATTGCTATGTGTTTATACTAATTATGTTATACTATTATAGTATATTATACTATCACTCATTTACTAAACATTATATTGCTTTTGCCAACTTTTTGGGGTGTTCTATTTAAAATACAAAAATAAACAAGTAAAATCATAATTAATGTAATTGATTTAAATTATTTATTTTGGTAATTGGAGCCTTTTTATGTGTTCGCTCCCCCTTGTGTTAAAACCTGGCTACGCCACTGGCCTAAATGTAAATGTAATTGTTGTCATGTAGAGACATAATTATATATATATATATATATATATATATATATTTCGTTAATTGAGGAAAATAGAGAGCTGTAAAACCGCAACTAATTACATAGAAAAGGAAACAAGTTTTCACATGGGTAAATAGGTTGACACGAACTAGCTCTTAGAGACAGTTTTAAAAAGCACACGGGGAAATAGAGTTTTGATCATCTTTTCCTGGCAGTTAGTGGCCTCGTGTTTGGTGATTTCAGTCCAAAACCTGGATAAAGGAGGAGCGTTCGCGGTGGGCTTGCAATCCAACCAAGTAAAAAATCCGAAGCAGCGTAACAAACCCCTTAGACACGAGACACTCCTTAAACACGACAAGCACAACAACACTGTATACGCTACTTACTTTCTTGAGCGTCGGATCCAACGAGAACGAAAACCCATACAGCAAAGACAAGTAGTAGTTGCCTCATCCTGACGACAGCGACTGGAGAATACCCAAAGAAGCGCTTTACAATCTCCTCTCAGACACGATGCACTGCCACGGCCGCAGACTTCAATACCAACTGACGCAGCAACCTTTTGGATTCATATATAGATAACTACAAAGTCTTTCACCGAGAGGCCTACCTAGCTATCAACTGCGGCCTGCATGGTCCGCTATGGACCGTGGACTTGTCCTTCACCGGGACCACCACCTGTAACCTAATAGGTGTAGCTTGTTGCTCCAATTATTTGTAATTATGTTTCGGTTGCTGTACGTTCTTAATTAGATATTGCGCTCATGCGTAACTGATTGGAGTATAGGTTTAAAACGGGGGACCACCGTTGAAGCAAAACCGGCAAAAACTGAATTTTGAAACAGATAGCCGTGATATATATATATATATATATATATATATATATAATATTATGCAGTGACACCATGAATATTTTTTTTAAATAAATTATATATAAGGCCTATATTTCTGGTCCCACTGCATAACTCCAGTCCATAGAGATGTTCAATCCGCAAATAAATATATTTACATGTCTACGTACCAAACATGTAATTATGCTCTACACACACACGCATGCGCGCGCACGCCACTCAGAGAGAGAGAGAGAGAGAGAGAGAGAGAGAGAGAGAGAGAGAGAGAGAGAGAGAGAGAGAGAGAGAGAGAGAGGAGAGAGAGAGGAGAGAGAGAGAGAGGAGAGAGAGAGAGAGAGAGAGAGAGAGAGAGAGAGAGAGAGAGAGAGGAGAGAGAGAGAGAGAGAGAGAGAGAGAGAGAGAGAGAGAGAGATAGATAGATAGATAGATAGATAGATAGATAGATAGATAGATAGATAGATAGATAGATAGATAGATAGATAGATAGATAGATAGATAGATAGATAGATAGATAGATAGATAGATAGATAGAGAGATATAGAGATAGAGATAGAGAGAGACACACACACACAGAGTCACACACAAGGACGTCCGGTTTTATCTAGGGTTGTTAAACGGTATGTGCATATAGAGCCTCAGCGACTGACGAACTCCGTCCCACCAAATGAGTCAGAAAGGAGTGACTGACCCCTTCCATGACATCATCCTATGTCCTCCTAAGTAAAAGTAATGGCTACTTCGAGGTCGAATTTGGATACAATGTAATCAGCATGTGATGATGATGAGTTCTCGGGCTGAAGTCAGGTCCATTAGCTTTATGAGTAAGTAAAGTAAGTAAAGTAAATATATTCTTTATTAATACCAACTGCTTATATACCGCACTTTGGTTTACATATGAGTGAGGTGGTTTCCCGTTGCCTTCCTCACAGACATTTGTGGGTGAGCAACTTGACCAAGGTCGGTACGCAGTGGCTTGAAGTAGATTCAACCTGCGACCCTCCCGTTACAAGGCACAGAACATACCGCTACATCGCCGCGTCCCATATGACTGCAGCATATGACTTTAACTAATTGGAAACAACAGTTACGCCCATTGTATACATCGGAGGCGCTTCTGTGAGATACTTAAAACACACAATATTAAGTGTCTTCATATATACGAGTACATGTATACTTGCTTAAATGCGTACATTTATAAATGCATACATATATATATATATATATTCCGGATATTTCTATAGCGCCTCTCGAAGTCTACTACTACTCAGAGGCGCTCCCGACTACAGCATTGGTACACTGTGTCGGAATTTTCACGCCGAAGCGCCACGAGCAATTGCGAGTGAAGGACTTGCCCAAGGTCCGTACGCAGCGGCTATAGAGTGGGATTCGAACCTGCAACCCTCCGGTCACAAGGCGCCGAACTTACCACTGAGCCACCACGCCCCACAATCGATATATACATACATATATATACAAACATACAAACATATACATACATTCATACGTACATACTGACTTTTGTGCATACGTACAAGCATGTATACATACACAGATGTGTACATACATGCATATTCATACCTACATACATAATAGTACATATATACACACATGCGTGCATGCATAAATAGATACATGCATACATACATATATAAATAGATACATATACGCATACATGCATACATACATACATAGATTATATATAAAATTATGCATAGCTTACAACTGGCATGTCATCTATATATACATAGGTAGCATATCTCTTCGTCGACTTGTGTGTTCCCAGCCAAGTCCCGAAGAACATTTCTTAAACTATTAGAAAACGTACATGTAACTAACTAACATGTTCTCTTCGTGACAGAGACAACAGTCTCTTTCTGTCTGTATCTGTTTCTGTCTGTCTGTCTTTATGTCCGTGTGTGTGTTTGTGTGTGTCTCTCTCTGTCTCTCTGCCTGACTGTCTATATATGTCTATATATGTCTGTCTATCTGACTCGTTCTGTGTAATTTATTTTAGATTTCATTCCAATTCGTCGCGCCTGTTACCTCTCACGTATACGGAAGCGCACAAAGGACCCCCCCACCCCATGCCCTAATTTTATCAAGTGGGAGTTCACAAAAGGATAATGAGTGGTTCGCGTGCTGGTTGGTTGTCATAGGCATATACAGGAACCCAGAGGACGGAGGTTCAAATCTTCGCCGGGAGAGAGAAAGAGACAGAGAGACAGAGACAGAGAGACAGACAGAGACAGAGAGAGAGACAGAGAGAGACAGACAGAGAGAGAGAGAGACAGAGAGCTGATTCGAAGTTTCTGCCTCACTTGTGTCGTCAAACGAACCTCAGTACAATGTAGAGAGTGATGCGGGGAGACAATAATAACACGGACAATTTGTATAGCGCCGTAACACTACCATGCCGCTACAAGGGCGCTGACAATCTCGTCCCCATTCCCGCCCCGCAACGAGCAAGTCCTCCCTATCCTCGTCCCATCCCGCACGTTTTGTCCCCATCCCCGCAGGCTTTCTCCCCATCCCGCACAAAGTTTTCACCAATTAAAATTTAATTAGACCTCGATTAGCTGACAAAGCCTTTTATATTGTTGATTGCAATAATCAAACAAACACTTTAAAACAGATTATCATATCGAAAGTTTGCATTAACCAAGTCCTGACTATTTCGAACTAGTTAACAGCTTCAGTAAATACAAAAATTCTCACGGTTAGAAGTAATAAAATTAAATTTATTTATGTGCAAGTTTTTAACTTTTTCAGTTTTTGTTTGGAAACTGGGTTTAGTTTAATCAGCACTATTTAGGTTTTTTGGTGCTGTAAGTCGTATTCGTTTTGAGCAAGAGTTTACTCCCGAACCTTGGAGGATATCGTACCATTAGATTAAACTGGCTTCACGCTAGGATTTGGAGTCTTTGGAGCGGAGGTCATATTATTAATACGCAATGCTATTTTAGAAAGATACAGTTTCAAAGTCCTAGTCCGTGAAATAGTTATTCTTAATAATAATAAAATTCTTTTTCTGTATTAATTCAAACCGACAAACGCAGTAAGATTACATTGAGACATGGCATACAATTATTCAATTCAATTCAATTCAATTTTATTCGGTAACCAACGTGTAAACAGTACAACAGTTAACAGAAGAATAACCTTAGATCTCGCAATTGGTTACGCGGGGGTACCAAAGGGGTTGTACACCCCGCTTCCCGGAACCCCCACATGGAGTAACAATGTAAAGGCGGTATGCGAGTAGTATTAACAATTAACTATTAACTATACAACTATACGAAGCAATAGAGAAATAATTTCACAATCTTAACTAAGAAAATGCTTAACCAAGGGGCTCCTAGCCACATAACATTATCAGTATCTTTAACTAAACTCACGTAGACCTATTTCTTTGTCGCACATGTCCACCACAGTATCTGCTAAAGCATACTTGTCAACAGAAGATAAGGTCTCACGAGGAGAAGTCAACTGGTCGACCTTTGGGTTCGAGGCTTACCCATGTCGCGGTTAAAATACTTTACTTAAAAAAAACTGTTCAACACAAACACACCGGAAACAAGAAGTACAAAATAGAAATGATGTAAGACTGTAGCGTCGAAAAATGAATGGGAACTTAAACTGGAATTTTAAGTTACCGCAAGGCACTATGAGAATTGTAGAAAAATAACTGGAAGGAGGGTTAGACTTTGATTCATGTGGAGTTGGAGTGTGCAATGAAGGCTTAACTATGGGGTCCTAAGAAAGACTAGGGGGGTTGAACCCCTCAACCCCCGACAATTCTCACCCTTCCGCAAGGGCCTACTATAAAACATGTTACCATCACCGCGGTTTTATCGCCGGCTCATTCTCCATTACCGCGGTATTACCTCGACGGTGAACTAGTCCCCGGAGTCAGTCGCTACGCAGTTACCAACTGACTTGATGAGTTAGCGACTGACTTAGCGACTCAGTCGACTAAGTCGCATGCTTATCGACTGACTAAGTCGCTTAGACTTATCGACTGACTTAGCGACTTGCTATCGACTTCTCACGTAATCAGGTATGTCTATTGGACGTATACCCGATTACCTAACAATATAATGCATTTCACCGTACATTGTACTGACCGTGTCATCATTACCGTGGGCATTAGATATGGGATCCTGTCACCCATATGAACTCTATACGGGTCCAGTATGGGAATATGGGTCCTACATGGACTCCGCTCCATGTGGGCATGCTGACAGGGGACAAACCGATGACTGTGAAAATTATTGTTAATGTGAATTTGTGACGCATTTAAGTGTATATAAAAAAATAAACCATGCCACTAAGTCCAAGCCAGTGATATTTCAATTTTGAAAATAATTATAGTTTCAGTTTTAACTCAGTTTTGGGCTCGTAATTTCCATTTCAGTTCAAGTTTCAGTTCTGAAATAATTTCCGTTTTCGTTTCAGTTACTGGAAATTTCAGTTTCACTTTCTACTTAGGTATATTTGCATTGATAGACAACAACATGGACGTACAATTGATTATTTGTTATCAGCTGTTAACTAGTAGAAGCACTGTTCTGTCATTGTTTACTTGGAAACCGCGATTAAAACAAGCAAAATATTAAGTGAACGAAGTCGCTAGCAGTCGATAGCTTAGCGACTGGTTTCGACTTGAGGGCTTAGCGGCGGCGGCGGCGGCGGCGGCGGCGGCGGATGGCGGCGGTGCCGGGGACTACAGTGAACCCCATTACCGAGGTAAAACCAACATTACTGTACCCATTATCGCGTCATTCTTTAGTACAGTGACCGCAGACTATCGGTTGGAAGCTCAGGGCGCCAGGGAGAGGACTGGCAACCATACTTCATATGCCGAGCTTAAGCCGAATAAAGTCGCTAACAGTTCATACCCATGGCCCACTCTCGGAATTAGTTAAGCGGACTGTTCTTCTTGTTCTTGTTCTTGTTGTTCTTGTTGTTCTTGTTGTTCCTCTTCCTCTTCCTCTTCCTCTTCCTCTTCCTCTTCCTCTTCCTCTTCTTCTTCCTCTTCCTCTTCCTCTTATTCTTCTTCTT
Organism: Allolobophora icterica; assembly: GCA_963556255.1. Lineage (NCBI taxonomy): Eukaryota > Metazoa > Annelida > Clitellata > Crassiclitellata > Lumbricidae > Allolobophora > Allolobophora icterica. The sequence goes on along the minus strand of OY744606.1, from coordinate 3,968,118 downwards.
CTTCTTCTTCTTCTTCTTCTTCTTCTTCTTCTTTCTTTCTTTCTTTCTTTCTTCGTTTTCTTGCTGTTCTCTTTCTTTCATCTTCTTCCTTTTCCTTCGCCTCCCTCCTCTTTTCTTTCATCTTCTTATTTTACTGATAATCAGACGATAATAACACCTATAGTATTTACTATATCTATGAGCAATCTAGTGGAAGCTCGATATTACCACTAGAAAGATCTGGCGGTCACTTCTAATACCCACTCAAGAAAAACAATAAAAAGGTAAGATAGCCCTTTTGGGCTTTCGTATCAAGCCTCAGCCACACATGCGCAAATAGAACATCATTTTCTATCGTGTTTCATGTTGGACAACTGATACGAAATGGACTCGGATCTTTCTCTGTGTAAAAGCCCATAAAACGATAATTAAATTCAAACCATAGGCCCCTATAATTATGTAGCGTGGCTACTTGATGAGGAGGTTGATGCGTGTAGCAGAGCTTGCCTTCCAATGATAATCTGACGCCATAGAAGTTAACCACTACAATTATATACGATATAGAAGCATATGTCGCAGTTACTATGGAGTGGACTAAGTTACTATGGGAACGTTTTCTCGCACACAGAGGCCTGCATTCTCTACCGGGTCTACCCCAATGGCGACGTCATAGCCTACATTGAAGACATAAGAAAATATTCCCACATGCATCCCGTATGGGAACCAACCTCTCTACACAAGAATATAATTTTCATCGCCTCTTCAACCTATGTCGTTGCTGCTGGTTTATATGCGGGATTTGCTTGATACTTCGCCTATGTTAAATATAAATATGTATACACGTTTTCATATTGCGACCGTATGGCTTCGACCCCGTTCATTTTTCAATGAATTGATCGGGTGAGATCCTTCACCACCGCTGCCCGTTTGAAGAGGCGCCACGCCATTTTAAGTCCCCGTGCATGGACCGGGCTAGCCTGAGATTTAACCCTCTGAAATTAGCCACCTTCGGGAAGCGAACCGCGATCCGCATGCTCTTTAACACAGAGGAGTATGGGACGCAGCCTACGCTCTTACCGATGTAGCTAACTGGTCATGTTTAATGTCCACTGCGTCAAAGTCAGGATTTTGAGTTTTTGTGGAAGGAACAGATCGAAAGTGATCAACGTCTGACCGCCATTTTGAACAGATTAACACATAGACTGGTTCCAGTTTGGTAAATTTCATCGACCGCCAATCACGGAGGGATCTTACGACTAATCAGTAGTCGTCTGATGTCTGCATTACTAACTTTAAAGATATATGTGAACAATAAACTGACAAAAACAATTTATAAGCGATTTCCCCAAATAGAAATAGAAATGCTGCAAAACATAACATTTTAAGAAAAAGATCGAAATCGTAAACTCATACATATAAGTATACATGCATACATACATGCATATATGCATTGCATGCATGCATATGTGCATACACACACATACATACTTACATACACATTTGCATACATGCATATGTGCATACATACATACATACATACGTACATACATACATACATACATAGATACATACACACACAGATACATACACACACACATACATACATACATACATACATACATACATACATACAATGAGAATAACGTATCGTCTGATCTTCTCGATCCGGGATTACGTGACCCAATTTGGAATTCACGTTCTTATACCTTCACAATGGGCTTAACCGATAAGGCTATAGGCCTACGGTAATTTATGACAAGCTCGATTAGCTAATCGTATGTGAACATGCTGCTCTGCAAACCCCAACGCCGCCGCTGCCGCTTATCTTTGTGTTGACTGTCGAGTCACTCCAGCCTTCTCTTTCGCTTTGGCCGACCTGAGTAGACCTATAGGCCTATACGTATATATATACACGTCAGTTTAATTCGCGTTCAACGCTTTCAATATCTTTCTGTTGGCAAAATGGCGGAAGGTACTGCAAGAAGTATTCGAAGATATGTTCAGCTCATCGATCAGGTCCTTGGCAGGTAACTGCGATTACTACTCAGTTATAATGCTAGATAATTACGTTAACAGGGCTGTGGTTGGTCCACTGATAATTATAAGTGACAACCGTTGAAGAGGTAATACGGGTCCAACAAGGACCCAATAATACAACACTGACTCTCAGATTACAAGCAGACTTATAATCCGATCTGCTTCTTGATTTAAGATGTTTTAGCGGGTATGGAATTTAGAACGCTGGACGTTGTCACTTTCAGTTTGAAAGAATGTCGACAGAATAATTATAGGGGCCGTTCCTTAAGCCTGTCCCGATAAGCAGCCATGGGTATGAAGTTTTAGCGACTTCATTTCTCCTAGCCTCGTCATATGAGGGTGGGTGGCCATTGGCCAGTCTTCTCCTTCGCCGTCTCATCTTCCCACTGACAGTGTACGCTCAAAGTACTCATCATCTTCACTCATTAATTAATTAATTAATTAATTAATTAAAATATATTAATTACCATCTTCAATCGACGATTGTCCGACCAAGAGGGGAAGGAAATCTTTTCCTTTCCACCTTAGACACCTTGCACTGAGACCTAATTCGTCGAGCCTAACTTTCGTTTTCACTTTCCAACAGGGTCGAAAAGAATGAAGCGTTGACGGACGAGGTTCAAGCGCTGGAGAAGTTGACTGAGTCAATACGACAGGCGGTTCGCGACGTCGTAAAGCCACTACAGGCCTGCCTGCTCCCAATGGCTGACCCAGAAAAGCGACTGGTAAATCCATATCAGTGGTTGAAGTGGTATGCATATTAAAACACGCAGGACCGAGTGTGGGTATACACACGGGCCTTAAAACACTCAGAACCAATGGCTGACTAAGACAAGCGAGTGGTTATGTCATATCAAATGAAATTTGCCCCAATTATTTTCCGACTAGCGAGCTATTACAGATTAAATTTGAATGTAAATAATTATGCATGTTTTTAATAGCGACCGTATGGCCTAGTCATAGCCTAATGCTTGACTTGAATAGATTCTCCCCGACAGGGCAGAAATCTGGTTCGGGATTTCTGGTTCGCATGCGCCCCTTAGCAAACTCAGCTATGATGAGTACAGTACACTGACCGTACACTGTCAGTGGAAAGATGAGACGGCGAGGGAGAGGACTGGCCACCCACCCTCTTATGCCGAGGCTAAGAAAATGAAGTCGCTAACACTTCACACTCATGGCTGCCTCAGTAGTGGGGTAACACGGCGTTGGGGACATCATCGTAATTACGTTTAAAACCAGTTTTGACTGGCCTACAACACCCAGTTTTTCTGGTCCCCACCACTCCATTATCTCACCGAATTAAGAGGATGCCGATCTATACCATCTAGGCTTCCAGAGGGTCCTGAAACCCACGGACAATTATAGCAGGCCGACTTCCAGGCAGTCCGTGGAATCCACGAACGCTTATAGCTTAGAAGTCCTCGAGTGTGACAACTTTCACAGTGTGACGATAATATCTGTCACATCTGTCACGTTTAAGCTAGGAGTGTAATAACAGCTTTAACTATTTAAATTAGGAATATACGCCAAGTTGAATATATAAAAACGGTGCGGCGCTCCTGAGTAGGTTTCTTGAAGGGGCTATTTTAAATTCACAGAACGAATGAATGAAAGAATGGAAATAGAGAGACTGAGAGAGAGGTAGAGAGATAGACAGAGACATTATTTTATCATAATCATAATTATACCATAATCGTCATCATAGGCGCCGACTTTTGGTTTTGTCTCTGGGTGCCAGTCAGGGGCGGATCCAGAAGGTTTATTTTTTAGTCATCCGTCATTTTCCATCGTCTGCACAAAAAATAAAAGGGGGCCATGTCTCCTAAAATTTGGCGACTTTTAGGAATTCATCCCCATAATAATGTAACGACCTTTTTAGGAATACCCCAAAATTTAATTTAAGGTCCGAATTCCTCTGGGGCCAGGCCCCCACCGAACTTTTTCTCTGGGTGCATTGGCACCCAAGGCCCCCAAGAAGTCGGCGCCTATGATCATCATTACACCAGTAATATATACTTTTTCGCTGAATACAGAAAAAAGTAGAATCACTACTCACCAGATGATTGGTTTTTTCCTTGGGTGGATTGCCGTTTCGTCTTGTGCAGTAGTCATGTCCTGAAGACCAAGGCCAAGACCGTAGTCTCAAGGGCAACAAGACCCCTGCTTGGACTCGTCAGGACGTGTTTTACACGCCGACGGCCTCCTCCCAGCTAACTGCTGGTCTTCCGCCCCCATGTGTAGAACACGATTGTTGAACGACAAATACTATGTAATGATATTTCAGGGTCTATTGTGTTGCCTGTATTGGAATCGTCTAAACTTTTAGTGAAAAACAAAAATATATCCCACAAAAAGCTGCGGGGGCACAGGCTTATTTTGATGGCGGCCTGAACTCGCCACGTCACAAAGCTATCAATGGGCTCCTGCGGTTTTTAATTATGAGACAAACGCCACTTTGCCACACACCGCGCCCTGATAACGATGCCAATATAAATCTTTAAAATTTTCACAGAGCTATGCTATACTCAGCCTTATACTGGCACGGCATCAGCTAAAAAATCCGTAATAGCCAGGCTCGAAGGAAAATTTTTTACCATGTTAGGGCATCCGTCCTTATAACAGCGCCGTATGGGCTCAAAATTTGTTATAGCCTGACTGTAAGGAAGAATTAAAATTTAGAGAATTTAACAACTACAAATTAATATCATCGTCCTCCATATTCTCCACGACAGGTTCACCCAAGGCTGCTAAAATTGCATCTTCTACCTGTTGAGGCAGTTGTAAATTTTCACATTCAGAATCTGAATCTTCATTTACGCCTACCTTTAGCCCGTTAACTTTCTCACGCAGCGACTTCTGTTTAATTGCGAGCTGCTTTAATTTTAACGCTGATTCATTCAGCCGTTGTTTCGTCTTTCTATAATTTTGATTTATTCTTCTAAGCTGCATTTCTGCAGATTTAATTTTCTCTTTTTTACTAACCTCTTTAAATGGAATATCAGCTAAAGCTCGCAAAAATTTCTGTTCCTTGTCCATTTCCGAATGATTATAGCACGTTTACCGTTCAACAACCGTCTTCCGACACATGGGATGTCAATCCAGACTGAGCAGGTCCTATATATAAACACCCACGTTGCTCTGCCTGCCTGCCTGCCCACTTCCATAGTAAGCATGCAGAGACTCTTACGCACAGCCTGCCCAGCGACCAAATTTTGCGACGGCCCATATAAGTCGATAGTTAAGACTCGCACAGAGACTGGCAGGCGCGCGGCTACCCCAGCCCGGCCCAGCCAGCAAAGTTTAGCACAGAGCCGCAAGGCTAGCCAGCAACGACACATGAGATTCATGACAATACAATGAATACATACATACATACATACATACATACATACATACATACATACATCCATACATACATCCATACATACATCCATACATACATCCATACATACATCCATACATACATCCATACATCCATACATACATGCATACAAATTATTTGTGCTTTTATGAGACACTTGATATTAACTATAGCTTTTGACTTAACCATTGTGCGGAGAACCGAAAAGGCAGACACAGGCCAACGCAGACGCAGACAGAGACACACACAGAGGCGCACACAGGCACACACACAGAGGAAGACATATGCCCGCATAGAGGCTTTAGGCCACATCATTCGACGCTTGATATAAAACAGATGCGTATTATTTTCCATCAGTGCAGCGGTCTCCGACAACCGCCTAATTGTGATTTATTGCTTTGTACCCACAGAGGCTTTAGGCTACATCATTCAACGCTTGATATAAAACAGATGCGTATTATTTTTCCATCAGTGCAGCGGTCCTTGACAACCGCCTAATTGTGATTTATTGCTTTGTATTATATTCCATTAGTAAGCATCCTGTTTCACGTGATGTGGCTTTGTTTAGCGCTGAGAAATCTCGGGGATATAGGCCTACATTACATTTACGTAAAGTTCATCCATCCATCCATCCATCCATCCATCCATCCATCCATCCATCCATCCATCCATCCATCCATCCACCGCGGTCTGGGTTTACAACAAGCGAACCATAAACACAGGCCAAAATAATAAGGATTTTGACCGATCATCACCCATATCGACGCCGTGCACTTTCAGGCGATGACTGTAAGCCTTAAATCCAACAGCGGCCTATTTTTTATGTACTGTGGCGCCTCATACGGTGAAGGAGTATAAATCATGTTTAAAGGACTTGTATAATTAAAGACTTGGAAGTCCTTATTATTTTGGTTATGGCATCTATGTACTGTGGCGCCTCATACGGTGAAGGAGTATAAATCAATAACAATAATAATAATAATAATAATTGGCCTTGTTTTGAATATTTTTTCAATTTAAATAAAAGAATCAGTTGTGGTATGTATAAAAACATAATGTTGGGGCAAAACTTCTGCAAGTGGTTGGTTATAGGTAAAACAAATCTGTGCTGTCGCAGATGTATTGGGGAGCACTGTTTCAAACATTTAGCACAGCTGCGAAATGGTTTTGAGACAAGACCGTGCGCTAAATGTGGAAGGGGAATCAAAAACCACTTAGGTGAGTGTATACGTTGTGATTATTACGTCATAAAATCAAGAGTTCGACGCTGCGGACTAACCCGTGAATTCGAGAAAGAATGGAAAAGACTAGCGAACATAGTAGTAGAGTAAAAAATTCTCTATTAAAGAAAGGATTCCATTATTGTATTGAGATAATACAGATGGGCAAGCGACAATCGAATATCTAGTAAACAAAATTTCATTTTAAACAAACGATTCTGTTATTGTATTAAGGAAAACTTTGCCACAGTAGTATAAATAATTTATAACTATGGCATTGTCTACGAATGAAAAAATTGCACAATTGTTGGGTGAGTTTACTGGCCCCCCAGCTCTTCGAGCTGTTCTAAAAAATATCTTAGACGAACCTATCCCAGATGCAGTCAAAAGGCGCTTACTACAGCCACTGCTTCCAAGGCCAATTCCTCCAGTGCGCAAGCATAGAGGGGCAAAACGTAAATCCCTTCTAGCACAATTCGACCCACTCCTAATTAAGCAGGATAGAGGTGGGCCACCACCCTTTCTAGTACACAAAGAGCTCGCCAATCAGCATCTGAGAGACTTCCGTGCAGAAGTACCTCTTAACCACAGGCTGGAAAGAGATGCGTTGGCTTTCTTGAGTGCAATGGAGCACAACATTGAGGCGCAACTCAACGAAGAGCTGTTGAAACAAGACGGTCTGAAATACTCGCAAGTGTTGACAGTTGAGTTGGAAAAGCTGGCTCCGACCGTTGACATGTTGTACGACGGAAACGCGACCCCGGGTACTATTACCAATACGGCCTACTTTCGAAGCAAAGCAGCGCCAATTACGAATGCGAGTAAAATCCAAGGGGCTGTACGAAAGGCCAAGGCCGAAGTACTAAAAAGCCTCGAGGACTATACCAATGAGGGGTCAGGCTGGAGGGTGAGGCGGGTCGTGGCGGTAGACCTCAGCGTTGCAAAATATCAACCATTTCGTGCAAGGAGCTACTTTCCTACACCAAAGTATATACCCCCTCGTACGGTTATTAATGTAAAGAATAAAGATAACCGATGCTTCGAGTGGGCCATATTAAGTGCTATGTATCCAGTAGGTCATGGGCAAAATCCAGATCGCCCAACTAAGTATCGGGGCCACCTCCTCGAGCTAAACTTCGATGGTATAGAATTTCCAGTGAAGGTCACAGATATCGGTAAGTTCGAACGTCAGAACCCTAATATAAGCGTCTCAGTCTTCGGGTGGGATAAAGCTTTGTATCCAATTTATGTCTCAAAGCAGACCAATAGAGACTATAATATCGATCTTCTACTGTTAGTCAGTGGTGAGAATTACCACTACGTCTGGATTAAAGACCTTGGCCGAATTCTTAATCAAAATAGCAAAGACAAAAGCAAGAAACACCCATGTCGTCGCTGCCTACACATATTCTGTAGACAAGACTTGCTGGATGCCCATATCAAAGATTGCCAGGGTATCAGTGAGAAGCCTCAGCGAATTGAGATGCCAAAAGAGGATGAAAATATCCTCAAATTCCAGAACCATCATAAACAGATGCGCACTCCGTATATCGTTTACGCAGACTTCGAGGCTCTAAACATGCCAATCGAAGGTGCAGCCATGAATCCCAGCGAGAGCAACACCAGACAGATAGCTGAGCAGAAACCATGCAGCTTCTGTTATATAGTGGTTCGATACGATGGCCGCACCAAGAAGCCGGTGCTATATCGTGGAGAAAACGCCGTGGAAGAGTTCCTACAACGACTACAAGGCGAGCTAGCCACTATCAAACAAAGGCTGGCCACCCCGGCTAAGATGGTTATGTCACCGGCCGATCGCCAATCATTCCGCGAGGCTAACGAATGTCATATCTGCGGAGAAGCGCTCGAAGAGGATAGAGTTCGCGACCACTGTCACATTACTGGTAAGTACCGAGGTGCTGCTCATAACGCCTGCAACCTCAAACTTCGAATATATCCAGATAAGTGTAAGGTGCCGGTGGTCTTCCACAATCTGCGAGGTTACGACAGCCACCTCATAATGCAAGCGATAGGCAGCTGTGAGGCCGCACAGGATGAGGAAACTGAAATTAACTGTATTCCAAACAATATGGAGAAATATATGACATTTAACATTGGACAACTACAGTTCATTGATAGTCTCCAGTTTCTAAACAGCTCGCTGGATAAATTATCAGGAAATCTGTCGCTAGAGGATCTCAAAGTCACAACGGCGTATATAAAGGAAAATTTCGTTCATAACGAACGGCTAAAATTAGATCTGTTGAGGCGAAAGGGCGTTTATTGTTACGAATACATCCATGATTACCACCGCTTCGAAGAAGATCGACTTCCACCCAAAGAAGCGTTCTACAGCAGGCTCTCACGAGATAACATTTCTGATGAGGATTATCAACACGCCCAACGAGTATGGAATGAATTCGACTGTAAAACGCTGGGCGACTATCACGACTTGTATCTCCGTACGGATGTACTCCTACTAGCCGATGTATTCGAGACCTTCAGATCCACATCGATGAAGCACTACAGTCTGGACCCGGCTAACTACTTCTCCTTACCAGGAATGGCCTGGGACGCTTTGCTGAAAAAGACGAAGATCGAACTCGAACTTTTAACCGATATAGACATGCATTTGTTTGTAGAGAAAGGCCTCAGAGGCGGAATTTCGATGGTATCTAAGCGCTTCGCAAAAGCCAACAACCCGCAATGTCCAGATCATGATACTACGAAGCCAGAAAACTGGATCATGTATCTCGACGCTAATAACCTGTACGGCTGGGCGATGCAACAGCCATTACCAGTTGGAGGATTTAGCTGGGCAAGTCCAACTCTCGATGAAGTGTTGGAAACTCCAGATGACGCGCCTGAAGGCTTCCTACTTGAAGTCGATCTCGGGTACCCGGAGCACCTCCACGAATCACATAGCGACTATCCCCTAGCACCGGAGACCCTGACAGTCCAAGAGGAGTGGTTGAGTGACTATCAGAATGTGCTTATGAACGAGTTGGGAGGCAAGTTCACAAAGCATGTGAAGTTAGTACCAAGCCTGCGACCTAAGGAGCGGTATGTGGTCCATTATAGAAATCTCAAACTATATCACTCGTTGGGGCTGCGAGTTTCTAAGATCCATCGTGCCATTAAATTTAGACAGGAGGCGTGGATGGCTCCATATATCGAGATGAACACGAAATTGAGAGCGAAGGCAACGTCGGAGTTTGAGAAGGATTTCTTCAAACTGGCTAATAATGCAGTTTTCGGAAAAACCATGGAAAATCTTAGAAAAAGAATCAGGGTCAACCTGGTCCCGACCTCAAAAGTTGACAAACTTCGTAAACTAATTGCGGACCCGGCCTACATATCACACAAAATCTTCAACGACCAACTCGCCGCGATTCACAGTTTGAAGAGCAAGCTCAAGTTAAACAGACCTGTATATGTCGGCCAGGCTGTCCTCGACCTCAGCAAGCACCTCATGTACGACTTCTGGTACAACGATGTAAAAAACGAGTACGGAGAAAAAGCCCAGTTGCTATATACAGACACAGATAGCCTCTTATTTCAGGTGGAAACTCCGAACGCTTACGCCGATATGTGGAATAAAAAACACTTATACGACTTTAGTGAGTTTCCAAAAGACAGCCCATACTACGACGTCGAGAACAAGAAAGTCGTGGGCAAGTTCAAGGATGAATGTAACGGAGTTGCCATAGCCCAATTCGTAGGATTACGCCCGAAGATGTACTCGATCTTAAAATCGGGTGGTTCAGAGATCAGGAAAGCAAAAGGCGTTCAGAGAGCAGTTGTGAAGAAGGATCTGCACCACGAGCTATACAAGGAATGCCTGTTCGAACGAGAAGAGATGCGGCACACACAAGTCGTGATTAGAAGCCACGACCACCAGATCGGAGTGTACGAGCAGAATAAGATCAGCCTCTCTCCATTAGACACAAAAAAGTGGATATCTCCGGACGGGATAACAACGCTGGCATATGGGCACTACAAAATCAACGACGGTTGAGTATTCTATCGGGGGGTAGCTCAGTGCCCATAGGCACCAGAAGCAGCTCCTCACGTACAAAACCGCGGCCAGGCCCATCAACTAGATGGTATAAAGCCGGTTTACCAGCCTGCCGAACAACATCCAAAATAGCGTGGATGGTGAGCGACCAGTTAGGATCGGTGGCACGTTTGCTTCCACCTTCGAGCTCGCCGGGAGCGTACAAATAGCGGACGAGAACGTCGTGTCCGAGAATAGGCTCATCCATTCCCCACAAACGAGTTTTCATTTGTGAATGAGAGGGCTTCTGTGTCACTTTAGCAGCTTTCATCGCTTCAACTGGCTTCATGTCGAGCAAGCGCGTCGGCTCATCGTTTAGTGCAGCTACAACTTCGGGCAATCGCCGAACCCATTCCACTGACCGTTCTGATGACCCCCTTGCATCCAGGAGCAATTCCTGAGCGTATTGAGCACCGAAGAGTCGCTCAGCTAGAGTACGGTTAAAGCGTTCAACGATGCCCTGTTGGCGATGATTTCCGGCCTGTCCGCGTCTTACAAGAACGTCGTGCTTCGCCAGCAACGGTGTAAAATCACCCATAAATTCGCGGCCAGGATCGACCTGAAAGAGTCGAGGCCAAGTTAATGGGCCCCTCTTATAGATCCGGCTTAAAGCGGCGGCGACTTCGGTCGCACTTTTGTTGATCAACGGTTCAGCTTCTTTGTATCGTGAGGCAACATCAACAACAGTGAGAGCAAATTTATAAGTCTTTCGACCTACTTTATCGTGAGGTAAAAACAAGAGATCGGCTTGGTGTACGGCGTTTGGTCGATTTTCATCGAACTTTGGACGCGGTATGCGGCGTGGAACGGGAAGATAAATCTGCCACACCGCTTGTTTCTTCAGCCAATCACGAGCCTCCGCCTCGGAAACTTTGGCGGCTGAGGCTAGTTTCTTCACCGCAGCCTTACCTCGCCAGTAACCTCTAGGGCTGTAATAGACAGTTGAAAGGTTCTTAGACATTTCAGTAAAACTATATATTACAAACAGGTAAACACATACACAAATGATTTTCATTTGCGTTTTCATAAATGAAACTCATTTATGGCCCTTTGTTCTGACACCCATCCCCAGCCTCGACTTCGCTGACATAATGGCCGATACCAGCCGCGCATCCTTCTTCTCATAATCCGGAGTTTCATCGGTGAGTGCGATCTTCGACGCGGCTGCAGCGAGGATGTCATCTGCGTGGTTACGCCCCGGAGTATCTTTATGAACTGCGTAAGCCACATCATGGTGGAGGCACGCACGGTCGAGCTGATTAACACCGTGATAGCGCTGTGACAGCCGTTTATCGAGTTTTGTGAATGGTCCACAGTAAGAGTACTTTCCCGTGTTCTGAAAAGAACCTCCCGGATTATCTTCCGAAGACATACCGGATGGAAGGCTCATATGCATTTCTGGCAGAGGTAGAGCGTTGAGGGCCCTATTCAGTAGAGAACCTCCAGTCTTTCGCACTTTAGAAGGCAAAATTTGGCTCTTCTTTGCACCGCAGACGGCACAGGTTCCCTTCTTGGCTGGCCGACCGTTTCGTAACTCGACGATTGTTTCATTTGAAGTCTCAGTATGTTTCTTACATCGTAGGCAATACATTGTGTTCGTTGAATACAATCATAACTCGTTGTCTCTATATGGAAATAACAAATTTCGATCTCGAAGCCGACGATGGGAAAAAACACCACCATTGGTTGTTGCCATCAAGCATACGATGCATAATCTGTGGGCCTAGCGGATGTGGAAAAACAAACCTACTACTCAACCTCCTTCTGAAGAAGGGGTACCTACGTTTTGACCGGCTCTATCTATACTCAAAGTCTCTGGGACAGGAAAAATATCAGTTTCTTCGGGACTGGATAACAGAACTCGAAAAAGTTGCCGGGAAGGAAGTGGCTTCCTTTCACTCTTGCTCAGATGAAATAGTTCCAGTTGAATCATTAAATAAGAATGCCAGAAGCCTTCTAGTGTTCGATGACGTCATGCTTGAAAAACAGTCGCCCATTGAAAGGTATTTCACTATGGGTCGACACGGTGGCGCGGACTGCTTCTACTTAACACAGAATTATTTTCGAATTCCGAAGCAAGCGATCCGTGACAATGCTAATCTTATCGTCCTCTTCAACCAAGACAGCAAAAATTTGCGAGCCATTCACGATACGTTCGTGGGCGGCGACATGTCTTTCGATGAATTCCGTACGTTCTTCAGCGAGTGTGCTGCCCAACCATATGGATTCGCAGTCATAGATTTGACGTCCAAGGTGTACGATGGAAAATATCGTTGCGGGTTCGATCGCTTCTATAAGCCCAAGGCAAGTATTTAAAGACATGATATAGGCAACATATAGCCGACATACAAACGCGATGTGGACAAAAGTTATCGTTACTGATTGATTGAATGTGTATAAAAAAATACCTTAGCGTGACAGTTGTGACGATATTATCAGTCACATTGTAAAACTTGTCACACTTAAGAACTTACAAGATATAGTCGACATACAACCACGATGTGGACAAAGGTTTCTTCTAAACAGGAGCGAGACGCGTTAACTCAGGATTACTTAGCTCGCAGAAATAGATTGAGACAGCGTTTCGTGGATGAGAAGCTCGGTGAAGCCAACCTTCAGTACGATGCGGCAAAGCTTTTCAAACCAATAGCCACAGCCACGGCTGAATCACAGGCGGCTACGTCTAAGGAGCTGCAGAAAGTTACCAGCGCTTTACAGGATTTGCCGGCGCAGATTTCAGAGTCTGCTAACTATAACCCGATAGCGGCTTTGTTCGGTGATTCCGTGGGAGCAGTTGCTCCAACGGCTGCTCCAGCCCTTCCAGCGCTTCCAACATCCCGAATTCCCCCCGCATTGTTAGTAGATCCAAACAAATATCTCAACGTCGCGGCAATCACACGGCACGGTTTTACTCCACCAAGCGACCTTGACCTTCACAACACGGTAGCTGTTAAACAGATTATTGAAGCAGTGAACCAGTATAACCGACACACACTGGGCAAAGAGAAAATGAAAGCTACTAAGCGTGCAGATGAAGAAAAGATCGCTTCGCTGGCGTTAGATATCAAAGCCTTAAAAGATTATAGAGAAAGAATTCGTTTTCTTTTGAAAGGCCATAATCTCGCAAAACAGGGAAAGGGTTTTGTTGTTCCAGCCGTTCCTCTGAAATTACAAGGTAACGCCTTGGGTGAGCTCTCCGTCGACCCCGTCGCGCTGTCTGCTGGTAGACTAAGAGTGTTTAAAGGTGGGAACCTCGTGCTCGAAGCTCCTGCCGATGAGTCATTGTTCAGCCTGTTAACGAAACGCTTCGTTAAGACTAAGCAATATTCGCCTCAGGCAATTGAAACTTTCAAAAAGCTCGTACAGATGTCTGGTCTGCCTATTCATGGCCGGAAAAGTAAAAAGTTCCAGCTGATTCGAGGCGGCGCGGTGCAATTTTACAACGATCCAAACGCCCTGGTAGAGAGGTTGCAGCTTTTGGTGGCCTCTAGGGCCGCGGGAAACACAGGTCTCGGCAACGAAATCTCCGCCATTCTTGATGAGTTACTGCGTTCCGGTGCGATCTCCAAAGAGCTGGCACTCGAATTGAATAGAAACATGCTCATAAAATAAAGTACACAAGATGGAACGCTCGGAGAAACTGCTCGAGGAAATTCGAGACCTTTTGCAGCCTAAGGAAAATTTTAGTATAGTTGTTTCCTCAGATACTACAGGGTGGACCACGGCTTTCTCACCGCCGCTGTACCTGGATCCAAAAAGACGCTTTGAGCTTGCTCTGGTCAATCTTGAAACTTATAACTCGATCCCGAACATAGACAGCACAAATAACAAGTTCGTCTACAGCTCCACCAATTTACAGACGTGGAAGACGATCATTTTGCCCGACGGAAGCTACGAGATCGCACAGATTAATGATGAAATCAGCCGGCAGTTAGAAAAGCAAAATCCGCCGCCGACAGGTGTTGTTCAACTCGGCTTTAATTCTCCCATTACTATAGGAGCTAACGCATCTACCCTACGCGCTTTCATAAAAATTACGAATGCCCTTTATAAGGTAGATATGGCCGCATCTACCATCAGGAAAACGCTCGGTTTTAACCCTCAGAGGCTTGGTCTTGGTTATAAAGAGGGAGAAAATCCAGTCGATATTCTCCGGGTGGACACAATCCTGGTAAATTGTGACATTATCTCTGGATCGTATCGAAATGGTAGCCAGCTGCCAGTAATCTACAGTTTTTTCCCGGATGTGTCGCCCGGCTACAAGGTAATCGAGTCTCCGAAAAATCTGGTGTACCTACCAGTTGCACCGGCTGGCAACGTACAGGGCATTCGTGTGTGGCTGACCGACCAGAATGGTGAACAATTAAACCTCCGCGGTGAGACAGTAACTATAAGGTTTCACATCCGCAGTGCGTAGATTTTCACACTTAAATATTCTCATGTTTGTTCTTGGAATTAAAAGGCGGCGTCGTGTCGTGGGTGGTGGACTTTTCGACTGGATACCCAAAATCGCGGGTTTCCTTGGCCGTGCAGGCTCCTTCATTTCGGCGAATAAAGGCGTAATAACAAACGTTGCCGATGTAGTTGGTAATGTGGTGAAAGCTGGGGCCACAACAGCGTCTGCCGTCAGGCAGATCGTTGATGCCGTGAAAGCGAGACGCGCTGTTGCCGGCGCAAAAGCACCAATAGCGGTTCCCGCACCTTTGGAGAAGGCGCTCAGCGACAAGAGCATCGAATACTTAAAACAACTGGCTGTGAGTCCACCACCCGTTGTTCCGACAATGGCCGACATAAACAGCCGCATTGCTGGATCCGGTTTCAAAACTATAAAGCCGAGTCGTTGTGGTAGGGGTCTGTTTCTTGCAAAATGAAAAAAAATTTCCGACTAATTCACAAAACGGAAAAAAAAATGTTTAACCCACCACATATGAAATTCATTTGCGACATGATTAATAATTGAAGCTTGAACTTTTTTAGCTATAATAATGGCGGCATTTGACGTGCCGAGTGAAATGTTGGACATCGCTTCGGCGGTACCCGATGATAATAGCATCGAATCGTTTGAATACCGCGAGTATGAATCACAAAACCCTGCGGCTATTAACAACGGTCAGGCCATACAGATAGACATCCAGAACCAAGACATTTTCACACAGCCTTCCAAGAGCTACCTTCTTGTGGAGGGCAGGATTACATCAACAGGCGCGGCTTACATCGCAGACTCGTTGGTGTCATTCATCAACAATGCTATCCCGTACATGTTTTCTCAAATTCGATACCTGGCTAACAATACCGAGATAGAGAATGTCATGTCACCTGGGCAAGCCACGACGATGAAAGGCATGCTGGTATACGGCGATGATTTTTCCAAAGGCGAAGGTTTAAACATGTGTTGGCAAAAGGACACGACAGCGGCAGCGGCGGCTGCGAATATCGGCTTCGAGGCCCGTCGACTGATGATCATTGGAAAACCCGTCCCTATTGGAACGTTTTCATTCATCGTTCCCTTAAGACATCTATTCGGCTTTTGCGATGATTATCACAAGGTCGTATACGGGATCAAACACTCTTTACTGCTGAGCCGGCAGGGGGATGCAGACGCGATCTTCAAGGAAGCCGCTGCGGCCAATGGCCAGATCGCGCTGACTAAACTCTCCTGGTTCATGCCGCATATAATACCCGCTTTGGAGTATAAAAGCATGCTTATGAAGCAGATTGAAGCCAAGGTTAAGGTACCTGTAGCATTCCGCGCCATGCAATGCGACAACATTGCGGTGCCACGAGCGACGACTTTTTCCTGGCGTTTGAGTGTTAAGTCGGGCACGGAAAAGCCACGCTGGATTCTTGTTGCTTTTCAGACTGGAAAGAATGCACATCAAGGCCAGAATCCGGCACTGTTTGACCATGTGCAGGTTCGCAACATTTTCGCTATGCTCAACAGCGATCGCTACCCAGTGGTTGACATGAATCTCGACTTCACCAAGAGGACAACCTCTCGCGCTTACAAGGCCCTGCGTGACTTCAAGGAAGAATATTGCGGCATAGACGCGCGTGAATCGTCATGCCAACCGACACCAATCGAATTTGTAGATTTGTTTCCGATCTTCGTTCTGGACGTGCGCAGGCAATCTGAACGACTTAAAACCTCTGTACAGGACATACAAATCAAGGTGGACTTTAACGAAGGGGTACCAAATAATACGACAGCATATGCCGTCCTGATCAGCGACCGACTCCTGAATTTTGAATCGGATGGCAGCAAATTCAACGTCGTCTACTAGAAATCGGTTTTTCACATTTAGATACAAGGCCCTCTTTTAGATATATTTTTTCCAAAAATGAAAACTGAATACGTTGCGTTCGGCCTTTCACTGACCGAAGGGCAAAAGCAAACATTAGCTAGAGCTGCGCGCGCCGGCACTGGTGCCACGATCCGACTCGCTCATGGCCAGCTTCGTGGAGACGATAAGCTCGCGCTTACGAAAGTTCAAGCCGCCCGAATCGTGAAGAAGATTTCGGAAGGCGTTGGCATGGAGCTGAGATTCACCAAAACGCAATTGAAAAAGATGACTAAAATGGGTGGATTTCTTCCACTACTGGCTCTCCTCCCGCTGCTTTTTGGTGGGTTATCCGCGGCGGGTGCCGTGGCTGGTGGGACCGCTGGGGTAGTAAAGGCTGTGCAGAGCAAACAGGCCAGCGACGCTGCACTGGCGGAGGCGGCGCGTCACAATCGCGAACTCGAGGCCCAGGTCCGCGGGACTGGTTTATATCTCGGGCGTGAGACTCGTGGTGGTTGTTGCCCAATGTGTAAAGGATCGGGTCTCTACATCGGACAAAAAAACTAAAACCTCTTAGCAACTTCGATATAGAGAAAGTTGCCAGGGCGCTGCCGCATTTCCGCGGTGTTTTCATGCGAGATGGTCTGCCCGCCGTGGCTCGTGAGAAGGAGTGTGGAGTTGTTAATTTAGATTCCGGTTCCGGCGACGGTACTCACTGGGTCGCTTATTGGATAGATGGACCTACAGCCGTCTATTTTGACAGTTATGGGCTGGATCCACCTCTCGAAATTTCTCGATATTTAAAAAATCCTATAAGAACTCAAACGTTCCAGCTACAGGGGCCCGATGATGTGGTATGTGGTCATCTCTGTCTGCTCGTGCTAAGAGAGCTCGCTGCCGGAAAGAATTTTGAAGACATCGTGCTTGACCTATGTTAGACTTCCATCACCTTTTTGTATATAAAAATGCCGGTTGATAAATTTGGAAGAGACGGTGGAGGTGGGGTGGGAGGAGGGCAGATAAGCGCCGCTGGGCTCATCCACAAGGCTGGTGATACCATGCTGGGAATTCTTTCGGCTGGAGGTTTTCGGCTGACAAATGTGGGAACGCCGACGATGGAAACGGACGCCGCGACAAAGGCTTATGCAGACATCGTAGATCAGGACAACCTGCAACTCACCGGTGGAACGATGTCTGGCGTTCTAAAAATGGGCGGTCATAAATTGACTGGTTTGCCCACGGACACTCCGGGATCTGATAGCGAAGACGAGGGTTGGGATGAATTGGTGGGGGAGTCCGACGTTGGGAGTTGGAAACAAATAACGGAGTACGCGAAAGAGCGGGCGCACCAAGCTGAGTTGTATGCAGACGGCTTAAGCTCCGAGGTAACTGGTCTCGTTAAACGTTACGCAGACGATAAGGACGCTCTGCTGGACACTGCCGTCAGGCTGTACGCGGACCAGAAGGCGGCCGCGGCCGAGAGCCATGCAGACCAGAAGCTTATCGATGCTAAACAGTACACGGACGAGAAGAACGAGGTGCTGAGAGATTCCGTTAGGCAGTATGCAGACGAAAAGGATGTTATTGTAAAAAGTTACGTCAACGAGCAAGATGTTATCGTCAAGAACGCGTGTGTGCTAAAATCTGGAAGTGTAATGACTGGAAGTTTAGTCATGGGTGGCCACCGAGTAACTGGACTTCCAACAGAGATTCCAGGATCTGATAGCGACGCAGCGAGTTGGAAACAAGTGTCAACAGCGGTCGCCGGCGCTCTATTAAGCCTCGATAGAGTTCCCACGGAGTCGTTGCACGTGGTTAACAAACAATATGTTGATGTTCAACATATTGCTGCTAGACAGTACGCGGTCGATCAGGACACCGCGATTAATTCGGCCGTGAGGTTGTATACAGATCAAAAGACCGCCGCCGCAAGGGGGTACGCAGACCAGAAAGCCGAAGCTGCAAAAACTTACGCCGAAGAACAAGACGCTATGGTCAGGAGCGCTTGCGTGCTTAAAGTTGGCGACGCAATGACTGGAAATTTAGCTATGGGCGGTAAGAGGGTGACTGGGCTTTACACGGGGGCCTCAACAACTAATACCGACGCGGCGAGTATCGGGCAGGTGACGAGAATCGTTACTAGTAAAATGACAAAATTAAATAAAACACCGACGGAACCTTTGAATGTGGCCAATAAACAATATGTCGATACTCAGGGTGTTGTTATTAAAAGATATACAGATTTAAAAGATATGAATGTGAGATCCTATGTGAACAACATCAAGTTTCTTAACCATTCAGGTCATATTCCACCACTGTCCAGAGACTCTTCCGAAACTGGTTTCATTGCCTCAGCCAACGAATCCATCCCCACCAACCCGCCTCATATGGCATTCAACTCGGGTGTGAGAGGTGAGTGGAAGACAGCGTCCACATCGAGAGCCAATAGTGGGGTTAGTGGAACTTGGTTACAGATTGAATGCCCGACGCCTGTGAAAGTATGGAAGGTTAGTCTGGCTGGGGGATCTAGTCCTACCGCACCACGTATCACGTCCTGGATATGCTATGGGATTCCACTCGCCGCTCCTGAAGTAGTAATGACACTCTATGCTCTCATTTCCTCCACTGTCACTTTGACTAATTCTGCACAAGAGTTCACCTTCACTGATGACAGAGAATACAAAAAATTCAGGCTGATAATCTTGGCCACCAGCCCACCACAAGCTACTTTTGGAATATCTCACTTTCAGATCTATACATATTTTAAAGTCGGGGAAACATAAGATTTAATAATGGCCGACTCACACTACAAGATTCGGGGTTATCTCCGGCAAAAAGGAGAAACAAATATGCACAAGTACAACCTCGATGATTTGGTTGGACTAACCAACTGGGGATATACTATCCCTAAGCCCACCGCAGATATGTTAGCCGCGGTTCCCCAAATCCACATCGATTTCGTATCGGACGATTATCACAGCCGCGATATTTACACAGCGACCAAAACTGTGACTCTAAGTTCGTGGCAAACGCTTCCATTGACCGCGGCACGCTATCCCTGTATTACGTTGCAAACTAATAATGAGGTTATTTCATTAGACCGCGGATTCTGGAGGCTTACAATGTTTGGTGTTAGTACCGGTGATGCGTCAGTTCGCGTTATTACAGCCGCGGGTAGCATCGATCGTACAGTTGACATTCAAAGTGGACAATTTGATGCATCTAGGGCAATATTCATTCCAGGACAAACGAGTTTTCGAATTGAAGGAAAAAAGATAGGCGTTTTAAGTACTTCAACTATTGAGTTAAACGTAACGTTACTGATAGAGCAACTATAAAAAACTATGTCTTTGTACCCACCGCTGATGGAGTCAACAATTTCGTCAGACACGACGTCGCAAACATTTCGCTTGCAGAAGATCGGCGAAATAGAAGCATTCCTGAGGTCCGAGGCGATAAGTCGGGGACAACTATGCAAGAAGTATAAGAGGGTTGTAGATGTGGCTAATGGGGCCTCGGCCGGCCTTGCTATAGTTAGTCTTGGAACTGGGGTGGGTGGGGCAGCTATGTTAGCCACTGGTATTGGTTTTATTCCTGGTATTGTTCTGGAGAGTTTGGCCATAGCGACGAGTTTTCTGGATATTATTGGAAATGTTGTAAGTAGAAGTTTCGTTGCTAAAGCTTCAAAACACGACGAAATTTGTATTTTGGCGGAAAGTAAGCTAAACACAGTTCATGACCACATTTCTCGGGCTTTGGAAGACACGGCTATTAGCGATGAAGAGTATAAGCTTATTTTGGGAGAGGAGGAGAAATATAGAACGATGAAGCGTGATATACAAAGCAAGAATGGAAAAAAAGAGTTGCCGAGTCAAAGCAAAGACCAGATGGTGGCAGAACTAATCAAGAAACTAACCAGCGCTGGGTCTTCTCCGCGAACCACGATATAAAAATTTTCGTCGTAGGCGGTTGGAGTAGTGAGTCCGTTATTCCTAGCGCACCACCGCCGTACGATTAGTGGGCTATAATTTTTACTGGCACACTCCAATGGTTTGGGCCGGCCTCGTGGGAGGGTCTCGGCCGGCAGCAAACGACACTCTTGCGGCCTGATGTGTTAGGGCAATCCACGATCCTTATTTTTTGGCTTTGGCCGAATTGGCTTAGAGACGGTCTTTATATCAAAGGACTTTCTATTCAGCCCGATTTCAAAGATCCACTTAGCACCATGATTAAAGAGACTTCTAAGCCACGATAGCCACAGACACTGCTTGGAAACCGATCGTTGATAAGGGTCAGTGGGTCCTGTCCCGAAGCCGCTCAGTGTGACACTGTGACACTTGTGACCATATTATCAGTCACAACTATGAAAATGGTCACACAAAGCGTTCGTGGGCCCTCAGGAGGCCCTGGAAGTCGGTCTGCTATAATTGTCCGTGGGTTTCAGGACCCTCTGGAAGCCTAGATGGTATAGATCGGCATCCTCTTAATTCGGTGAGATAATGGAGTGGTGGGGACCAGAAAAACTGGGTGTTGTAGGCCAGTCAAAACTGGTTTTAAACGTAATTACGATGATGTCCCCAACGCCGTGTTACCCCACTACTGCCTCAGGGCTAGTTTAAGGGACAGCAAAAATAGACTACAGATCATAGAACTGGTGGAAGTGTACGTCTAGTGATAAAAACACTATATTAGTGATCAATTGCAAATGGAATATTCTAAGTCTCAACGTCAGATGTTTAAGGTGGATTTCAAAGGCATTATACCGTACAGTATTTCAAGCCCGGACATTAATTAGGGCCTACTTAGACTCGTAAACCCACGCGCATACACACGTACATGCATGCATACATAAAAGTATTACATATATGCATACGCATTTACATCCTTAGTTAATAACATAGGATCAACACATGAATAGGCAACATACATACATACTATCACAACTACAATATTATTGTATCGGAATTTCTTGTTGAAATCTGCAGAGAAAGCGTCCTGAGTCAGTCTTCTCTGAGATGCTGTTCGCGTCAGCTGGGTCACTGTCGGAAAGTGACGTCTTTGCGTGAGTTCTACCGACTCTTAAACAATGCAATACAATCAAAACAATACAACGCATTACAGTACAATTGTAATTTGATACTGCCCTCCGTCCGAAGTTCAGAATTGCTCACTGAAGAGTCTTTCTAGTGGCGTGTGTGGTCGGTGTAAATAATCTGGCTTGCTCTTGACTGTATGGAGCCCAACTAAAAGGCTGCGTTGGATCGTGTCAGTATGAAATTTTGTCTATAACAAATGATAATGCAGCCGCTAATACCCTTTGTATCTATTAATATAGTTTCCTTATATGCAAATTTGTCTGTCGGAGGACGCTACGTCACAAACGGCTTCTGTTCTATTGTGAAACATAAACCGGTTGTCTTGACGACGGCGGTCTTGACGACGGCGCTAACCAACGATACATATAGGCCTATAATATGACGTCATAATATGACGGGCAAATACATTAACACTATATACTGCCGTCATAATTATGACGGGAAAATACACTAGTGATAACATAACGACCTTTGCATTTAACAGCGTAGAAAACTTCGTATAACAACGTAACAATCTTTGTCTTTCGCTCAAAACTGAAAACTTATTCAGTCCTCCTGTGGCTTTTAATGTTTGCCCGGCTTCCTTACTTCGTAAGGAGAAAATTATCAAATAACAGTTGTATTGTATTGTATGAACTTCGTATGGCAACTTTAAGATCCCTTGCATAACAGCATAAATGTCTTCGTAATTTTGGTCATCTTTGCCAACATCATCGTCGTCGTCGTTATCATCATCATCGTCATCGTCATCATCATCGTCGTTGTCGTCATCGTCGTCGTCATCATCATCATCTTCAACATCACCATTATCATCATCATCATCATCATCATCATTATCGTCGTCGGCATCATCATCATCATCATCATCATCATCATCATCATCATCATCATCATCATCATCATCATCATCATCATCATCATCATCATCATCATCAACAACAATAAGAACATCAACAGCAACATCGTTATCATTATCATCGTCCTTATCATCATCATCGTCATCATCATTGTCGTCGTAGTCGTCATCATCACCGTTAAATATAGATTTAAAATGTTAAATATAGGACAAACTGCAAAATTGATAACCGGTATACACGTCAACTGTTTTGCCCCCACAGCACTGTATTTAGTCGGCTGAGTGAGGCGGAAAAGAGTCTGGCAGAAACTTTGCTCCAGTACACACTGAACATCGAGAAGAACGTTATCGAGCCACTGAACAACGTTGTTGACGTAAGTGATCTTCAGTCCCGTTGTACTACAACAGCATTATGAGTAACCACTGGCGTAAACTTGTCCAAAATAGTTGGGGGATTTGGTTATTCATTCTACACTTGTTGCATTAAGTGTACAGTCCATCTCAATTATTGGGGGGAGATGCCCCGGCTGCCCCCTCGAGTCTACGCATATGTGAGTTACTATTGTAATAGAACTACTATAGTAGTAGCAGTACTGGTAGGTATTCCTACCATGATCTATCCACTTCTCCGCCTTCCAATCTTTCTCATCGTAAACTACAACCACCTTAGCAGCTCCTCTGCATCCTTCTCTCCTTCTGGCAACCAGACGTAGACCTTCACTTCATATCTCTGTACAAACATTCTGACATGACGCAGCGATTATGAAAAGATAGTGTCCTGCGCTTGGCTTTATGTAGCGCATAAAGTAGAAATTTTGGGATTACGATCAAAATGAATAGTGGGAGACGGAATATAGTAATGGAGTGGGTGTTGTAGTAGTAGCAGAGGGAGAAGGAGTAATGAAGGAGTGGAAGTGGTAGTAGCATTGTAGTACAGGAGTTGGAGTAAGTAGTGGGGCGTGGTGGTTCAGTGGTAAGTTCGGCGCCTTGTGACCGGAGGGTTGCAGGTTCGAATCCCACTCTAGCCGTTGCGTACGGACCTTGGGCAAGTCCTTCACTCGCAATTGCTCCGCGTGAAAATTCCGACACAGTATCAAATGCTGTAGTCGGGAGCGCCTCTGACTAGTAGTTGACTTCGAGAGGCGCTATAGAAACATCCGGAATAAATAAATAAAAATAAAAATAGTGGAGAATGCGAAAGTTGAGTAGTAATTGTATCGACAGAGTTCTGAATAATGCGGTGACAATTTTTCGTAGGATTTCATGCCACGATTCAGAATACGATTGGTAACTAGGCCTATTAGTCAGTTGTAGAGTTCACAGCGACAGCATGTATAATTATTGTATATGCTTGGCACACTGGCCAAACAATGACAGATTCTTTGTCTAGCCTAGGTTGTTGACCTAAGCCTGTTGAAGGAGAACAGCAGCCCTTTAAGCTAACCCAAGAGGCAGCCATGGGTACGAAGTTCTAACGACGTCATTTTTCTTAGCATCGGCATATGACAGCGGGTGGCCAGTCCTCTCCCTGGCCGTCTCATCTTCCCACCGACAGTATGCGGTCAGTGTACTCATTTTGACTCAGTTGACTTGGGGAAGTGGAGCTGAAGTCTCGCACCAAATTTTGCACTGGCCAGGGATTTGAACCCCAGACCTCTCGCCTCTCGGTTGACAATTGAGCACGATGACCACTAACTATCTCGCATAACTGCTTAGTGCAACTGAAAAGATAGCCTATGTCAGCCTATTACGCATAAACTTCTTGAAAGAGTGCAAGTAATCAGAACCTATCCTAATATCTTTGCAGTGGTAGTGCGTATAGGATATCGAACTATAAGTGAAAGAACTTTTTGATTTATTGATGCTTGATTTCAGAATGAAATTCCGTCAATCACGAAACTCCGGAAAGATTTTACAAAGGCGACCGTTGATATGGATGCAGCCAAGAAGGCGTAGGACAACTTACCTCTTCCTCCTCTCCTCCTCGTCATCATCTTCATCCTAATCATGATCATCGTTATTTTTATTGTTAATCAGATACTCATCTATAGCAATGATTTATGAACTCACCTCAACGCGCGGTCTGCTGTTCTGTGCGAATTCAGATTAACAGTCAACAAAATCTATTCTGCTACTGCTACTACTACTACTACTAAAACACACTGCTCATTGCTACTACTACTACTACTACTGCTGCTGCTGCTGCTGCTGCTGCTACTGCTACTGCTACTGCTACTGCTACTGCTACTACTACTACTACTACTACTACTACTACTACTACTACTACTACTACTACTACTACTACTACTACTACTACTACTACTACTACTACTACTATTACTACTACTACTACTACTACTACTACTACTACTACTACTACTACTACTACTACTACTACTACTGCTACTGCTACTGCTATTACTACTACTACTACTACTACTACTACTACTACTACTACTACTACTACTACTACTACTACTACTACTACTAATGATAATGATAATGATAACGACAGTAACAATAACGATAAGCAGGGAAGTACCTCTGATTACATCATTATAATTATATCACTAGAATTAATTACTGTCAGCATAACTATTATACTGACGAAATATTGCCTACAATTAGACGATAATTTCTTTCCATGTATATCAAAGGTATGAGGCTCTGCAGAAGCAAGAACAAGTTCCAGCTGGAAAACTGGATGCAGCCAAACAGAATCTGGGAACGGAGGAAACTAAAGTTGTCAAGTGTCGAGTCAGTTCTCTGATCTTTCATCCATTGTATATTCTAATGTAATAGAACGCTAGCTTTTACCGTACAAGGTATCTGCACGCTAGTTTGGAAAAATCTCCGTTCTGGGGAACTTTCTCTGTTGAAATACAACCTTAAAATAATTCTCTGCTGTAGGCAGCAAAGTTTAGTTTTGTTGAAAATAATCGAATGTCTCTTTCCCTCACTCCCTCCCTGCCTGTGCTTCCCTGCATGCCTCCCTCTCTGCTTCCCTTCCTGCCGTTACTTTCTGATTGTCTCATTGTCTGCCTCCCTGCCTCTCTTCGGTTTTTTGCTTCTATGACTACCTGGCTCTTTGCCTCTTGGCCTCTCTGCCCCCTCATCACCCAGGCTCCATTTATATGCCTCTCCGCATTCCTGCTTCCCTCCCTCCCACTCTACCTTCCTCCCTCCGTCCTTCCCTCTGCCTTTCTGGCCCCTATCTTTCCACTTTCCTTGCCTTCCTCCCTTCTCACCTTGAAGCGTTTCTTCCAAGGTTCTGCACAAATGTCCAGCGTAGGAATAATAGAGTGTTTACGACTTCAAGCTTCTATAGGCAAATGTTTTCGTGGTGATCAGAAATACGTAACTTACAAAGAAAGACAAATTTCGTGCATTGATTTAATTTTCGGTCTTTTTTTTATACTGTCCAGGATCTATTAATTACCGGATTGTATCAGTTCTACTCACGAGAAAAGAAGCTCTGCAATTTGTTGTTATCGGTAAATATCATTGTTCTTGTTCTCTTGTTATCTTCTTCACTTGTTCTCGTTCTTGTTATTGTCTTTATCATTGTTCTTGCTCTTGGTTAATGCTCTGTGCATTATATACCTATTCGAAAAAACTTATCAATTAACAAGAATAAGTAACCAATTAACAAGAATAAGTTGCCAATTAGTAAGAATACGTTACCAATTAATGTTACCAATTAATAAGATTAAGCTATCAATTAATAAGAATAAATTTACCAATTAATAAGAATAAGCGGCAATATAAACATATTCAATATTCCTAGAAAGTCATATATCAACTGAACTTTTTACCAGATGCCGATGAAACAAAGAATGTAGAATCCAACTGTCCTTTTACATTTATAACGAAGAAGTCGATTACTGTCAACACAAAGTTCTGAACTCAGCAACACGAGAGAATTTAAGACTGAGTTCGTCTAACAGAATTTACTTAAATTCAAAACTAAATTGTTAATTGTTTCTGCCTGTGTCGAATTAGATCTTGCAGATTCAGGTCGACTATCACAGACGATCCATTGAAGCTCTCGAACGACAGATCTCAGAGTTGACCAAAGATATTGGTACTAATAACTATTATCCCTGACAATTGTTGCCCTGGTTAGCTACGTTGCGTATAGCGTACGTCCCATGAAACTCTGTGCTTACGGTTGCCGGTTCGCATACCGATTGTGGCTCATTTCAGAGATCTGAATCTCGGGCTAGCACGGTCCATACACCGAGATCGTAAAAGATGTGGCATCCATTAAAACGGGCAGCGGTGGTGAAGGATCTCACCAGATAAATCCATCGAAAAATGAGCAGGGTCGAAGCAATTAATCAAGAGAAAACCGTGTAGGCCTATGTGCCGATTTATAGTATGCAAGTGCAGGATTTAAAGCGCTTGTTCAGGTTGGCTTAAAGATTGGCTTACAGGTTGGCTTAAAGGTTGGCTTAAGGGTTGGCTTAAGGGCTGGTTTACCGATTGACTGATGGGCCGTTGGTCGCTATAGGGGTGGCGCATTAGAAACAAGGTGTTGTATTCTATGGCATTACACTGTACCTACCGCTAGGACCACTTCTGTAATGTGCTATCGGCCACGAAAATGCGTCTTTGAATTGGCACAGCGTTCCATGCATTACATTAATTTACATTGCATTACATTGACCGCTCTGCTACATTACATTACATCACATCGTATCACATTACCGTAGGATAAGGTAGCCGATTGGTTAGAGTGTTCGCCTTGTAACTCGGAGAGCACGGGTTACCGTTAGAGGCTCCTTCTCTGAGACGGTTACTGTTTAGAGCAGGGGTGGGCAAACTATTTGCACATGGGGCCATATTAAAGGCCAAAAAAATTCGGAGGGCCGGATAACAAATTTTTAACTTTTAATAACGACTAACATGAAAAGAAGTTTATTTATTTATAATATATTACATACACTTTGGCTGTTACTAATGCGATGTATGCGACTGTGAACATGTATGCATTTAATAACAAGTTTCCCATAATCCAGAGTGATTGCGCTGGTTGCAATTCACAGTTTGAGTTCAAGTTTAGATCACTTAGCTGAGACTTGTACTTGGATTTATTTATCTCATATTTGAACATCTTTGTTGACAGATGTAAGTGGATGCGAATAACACAAATATTTTTAAGGCAAAAGTTTGTAGATTTGAGAATTTTTCCTTTCTGAGCGAAGAAAAAAATGTTATCACTTCTGATCCTTTGAGCTGTTCTTTGAGAACAATGTAACATTGTGGGTCGGCTAACTCTGCAGCCGAAATTCTGTATATATGAGTTAATTGTCAACGTCAAATGTGAACGGCATAGTAAGCAAGGCAAATTCAGTGTCAATTTATTTAAAATCCACAAATCGTCTGGAGAACTCTTCTGTCAAACTTGAGAGCTGAAGGCTATATCTTTCCCACCCTGCAGTATACTATAGGCAAGTTTCCGTAGTTTTGTTCTTTTATCTGCTTTGTAAGCAACATTATCTTTACTTGAACGGAAATCACTTCTGCGTATCCAGATCATGTGACAAAACCTCTGCATGGAAGTGGGGCAGATCGGCAGAGTTAATGCATAGAGTTATTGTTAAAGACGAGACCTGAATAGTAAGTAAGAGAGCAGCACCACGTGAGTAAAACGAAGAAAACTTCTCGCAGCTGAATTTAAAAAATTCTGAAGAATTGAGGGGACCGGATAAAAAGTGTTGGCGGGCCGGATCCGGCCCGCAGGCCGTAGTTTGCCCACCTCTGGTTTAGAGATATTGATCAAGTCTCTCACTCACGCTAGATCGGTTGATGCTTGGTTGCTGTATAGTGGCGCTTGATAATGCATAATAATAATAATAATAATAATAATAATAATAATAATAATAATAATAATAATAATAATAATAATAATAATAATAGGCCTAATAATAATAAATACAATAATAATAATAATAATAATAATTATAATAATAATAATAATAATAATAATAATAATAATAATAATAATAATAATAATAATAATAATAATAATAAAAACTTGACGAATCTTAGCCAACCCAGACAGCAACAATTCTCCGGAGCCATTTTAAATCCCGACTGCCAATGGATCAAATGTACCTCTGGTAAAAAAATATGATGATGATGATGATGATGACGGTAATAAAATAATAATTACTCACAATTACTCGTGCAGTGCATTGTGTCGAATGCTTTTATTCAGACGAAGTTGTAAATATTTGAATGCAGAACAGAAAACAGTGAAACCTGTCTACGGTTGCGATCTGAATGAACATCTGGCCAATACAGGGAAGGACATCGCCACAGTCATCGAAGTCTGTGTCCAGTCCATCGACAAAGAAGGACTTGACACGGAGGCATGCAGTTCTATATATAGCCCAGAATCCATTGAATCTGATATATAATAATACGCAATACGCATGCATACATGGCTGTTGCAAAAAGGTTAAAGGTAAAGGTAACACACTTTTTTTTGTTTACCGCAAGTGTGTCTATGGAAGCTCCCCAGAAGGTAAAAGTGACACACTTATATGCATTTATTTGCTCGGAAGCATATTAAGATAAAGGCAGTACACTTATGTAAATGCCAACTGTGGAAACTGTCCAGGATAAAACAGTTAAACGTAACAAACTTATTTAAACTTATAGCTTACTTAAAGTTTGCGAATTTAAACTCTACATAATGTTGCAACACTAAATCACAGGATGGTCTATTTAGGTATACATCAATAAGGTCGCGCACAAAAGATCGCGACTGAAAAGGTCGCGCACAAAAGGTCGCCACACAAAAGATCGCAGGGTAATAATATCGCGAAACATTAGATCGCCCAATCATATGTTCAACAACGCAAGTTGTAGCTTGATAGGCGACAGTCAGCATGCAAATAATTGGATCGCACCTTTAATACGTGGTGCAGGCCCCTTTCATCTGGGGTATTGCGCACAGCTTGAGTTTGCAAGTTTAAAAAACAGACATTATAGTAGAAGGTTGGCACAACATGAGTTTGCAAGTTTAAAAACAGACATTATAGTAGAAGGTTGGCACAACTTGACTTTGCAAATTTAAAAACAGACATTATAGTAGAAGGTTGGCACAGATTTAAAAACAGACATTATAGTT
This sequence comes from Allolobophora icterica, assembly GCA_963556255.1. Taxonomy (NCBI): domain Eukaryota; kingdom Metazoa; phylum Annelida; class Clitellata; order Crassiclitellata; family Lumbricidae; genus Allolobophora; species Allolobophora icterica. Next base: position 3,938,090 of record OY744606.1, on the reverse strand, counting down.
AGCATGCCATAACTTAATTTGTCATAACTGAAGTTTGCAAATTCAACAAGTAGTACAGTCATGAACCGTTATTATTAATTAAATTTAGTTTAGTTTATTTACCCTGTGATCTTTTTGCGATCTTATTACCCTGCGATCTTATTACGCTGCGATCTTATTACGCTGCGATCTTTTGTGTGGCGACCTTTTGTGCGCGACCTTTTCAGTCGCGATCTTTTGTGCGCGACCTTATTGACCTAAACCGTCTATTTATATAGCTACCACTATGGTCTATGAGGGTTCTGTTACACTATGGTCTATGAGGGTTCTGTATATCTAATTCACGTATATCGTTTCAATTTAATGAGTCTTTGACAAGTGGATAAAGTCAGGAGATTGCCGAATCAATTTTCTGTTGAATTTTAGGGTCTTTTCCGGGTTTCGTCATCTCAGTGCAAGCTACGGAAGCTTAAGGTCGGTAGCCCTACCTTAATTTTCAAGCAGATGTGAAGCTAAAACTTTCCGGAAGCAAAATAAGGCTTAGGATTAGGTCTACATCTCCTATGTAATCGTTTGGGGTTAATAAATTATACAGATCTGAAGTGCATGGCTCGGGAAATTGATGTCTTGCTGTATAGGCCTACACTGGTCTAGGATACGAAAGTTACGGAGTTGGGAAGACCAAGAGTGTGTTAATAACTTATACGAGATTACAGGGAACTTGTCATGGAAGTTCTGCCCGCACTAATATCCGCCTGTTTTCAATCAAATGTATCGCACCTTCTGTCTGGGATAACGTATAACCTTTAAAATGAAATGAAATGAAGTTATGAAAACAAATGTATCGTGTAACGTTCCACTGAAGCTATGGAGATCGTGTAATTAAATAGCACCATGTCAGATCATTTAGGATAGATCAGATCAAATAAGACTAGATTAGATTAGAGATCAGATTCCAGATTATCACTGAGTTTTTGTTTTGAAATAGAGGTCAATTGTTTGACGTTGTTTGCCTATAGGCTGCGTTTGATGCTAATATCGAGGACGCGGCAGATGGAGAAGACATTGAGGTGCACTGTCTGGCAGGTCAGTGGGTCCTATCATCCTATGCTATGGTCAGTACTTTCAACCACTTCCGTCGACGGAAATAACTCTCTCCCGGAACTGTACATGTATGTGTGGCTCGGTGACCGATTGGTTAGGGCACTCGAACTGTAACACGGAGAGTACGGGTTCGATCCTCTCCCAAGGCAATTACTGTGTGGGGCCTTCGAGCGAGTCCTTCATTCACAATTGCTCTGCGCCATCGATGTTCTGTCGCATGGTCAATGTGTGCACTTCTGAACTTTGGAAGGAGGGCAATATCAAATGCAGATTTACTGTAATTGCAAATTACTTTCTTTAGGGTATTTCCACCCCACCAGACCACTCTCGCCACAACCACCAGAGCCAGCAGCATAAATAGCAACTCTAAATAGCCTATTGCTTCAGTTTCTGCTAATCGTTGTAAAAATTGTTGGAGATGTTCTTCTCTCTTATTGACTTTTCTTCAATTTACTAATCTTTTATTGATTTGTGTCGATCTGTCAGATGCTCTGAAGCACTATCTTCGTGAATTACCGGAACCTTTGATGACCTTTGAACTCTACAACGAATGGTCGAGTACAGCGCAAAGGTTAGGATTCTTTGATTTCATTAAATTGGTTTCGTATTCGTAAACAGAACACTAAGTCGCATGAAGATCGCTTTTGGAAGGTCGTAAACAGGCGCTATATTAATTCCTTGATACATTCAAAAGAGAACGAGACGGACCAAGTAAGTGGACTCTTGCGGACGTTATTCGGTTTAGCGTCTGCGTTTAAAGTGGTCTCCCTGTTGCTACTTTTTAGAGTATTAAGTCTAGCAATTAAATCTTTACCTAAACGAAACGAAATTCACTGTACACTGTATGTTGCGCATTCACTTTTATGCTCTTGTATTGTATTGTATGTATTGTATTGCATGTATTGTATTGCATGCAGGGCTGTAGTCGAGGGTATACCCGGGTATACAGCGTGTACTCACCTCTAGAGACCGTATACTCACCTCACAAAATATTTATATTTATTTATATTAAAATACTGTAGCGTACGCTCACAAAATACTGTAGCGTATACTCACCTCTAATTTGTTTCGGAAAACTAGCGTGTACTCACCTCTAATTTTACCACTACAGCCCTGATTGCATGTATTGTATCACTTGGATTGTATTGCTTTGTACTGCATTGCAAATCTGTATTGCGTTACACATCAGATAGGCCTACATGTGCACTTGTGCAGTCCCCTAAACCGTGGATTTTGAATTGAAATGGGTGATAAATCGATTTCATTTGGCGGGCTGCGATTTCCAGGGGCAGATAGGGAAAATTCCCTCATTGCTTCAGATTGTAAGGTACATTTTCGCAACCCCGTCTCTGCTGTCCACATGTCTTTATGCGCTGGTTCACCGTTTAAGATACATTTGCCATATACCTTTAGGTCCTGTCAATAAGTAAATCGTCTCACACTGCTACCGTAATCGTAACAGTAACCGTAAACTCCAAAATCGCTAAAAACGCTGCCTCTAAAGCTAAGCACAGGGCTCCAGCTTACTCACTAGCGTCGAGTTGTGTTAGATAAGTCAATGGAAGGTCCGAAACCGGGACCACCGACTACCAATCGGACCATAATTATTGGTTAGGTGGGTGTCTTAATTGACTGGTTAATTGGTTTAGTTATTAAGTGGAAATTAATAAGTTAGTTGCTTGCATGACTGGTTAGGCTGGCCGGCCCACAATTCCACTGTTCACAAGAGGTGCGCCTGTATCTAGTGAATGCGAAAAATACAATGCAGAGTGAATTTATGATTGAATTTGTGTTTTATTTGCAGTTCAGGCAATGA
>OY744606.1:3840191-3930191 GCA_963556255.1 Allolobophora icterica | reverse complement strand
ACTTACATACTTATGTACTGGTACCTTTTACCTATATTTGCTTGGACCTTTCCATTCCTAGGTGAATGCCATTGTGTTCTGTATATGTCATCACACTTACCCTTGGAAATTGCAGTTGTATTGTATTGTACTGTTTTGTATTGTTTTGTATTTGATCTCCTTCTGTTGCATTGTTTTGTATTATATTGCATTGCATAGTACTGCATTCTGTTATATTGTATTGTGCTATAATGCAATATATTGTATTTTTTTATTGTATTGTCCGCAAAATATATCGTTTTCTGAATCTCACCTTGAATTGTGGTTTCCTTTACAGAAGCCAGAAACAACAACAGCAGACGATGCAGGAACGCGCTGACTGCTCTAACTATTGACAGTTAGGCCTATATATATATATATATACAGGTCATGGCACCGTTGTTCTTACGCTCAGCGGCACTTACAGCCACTAGATAACAGATGATCACAGATCCTTGCCTGACTTATCCCAAGCGAATTGAACTCTACTCATTATCTATTCGTGGCCAGGCATTCTGGGAAAGAGTTGTCATGCGGTTGTATAAACGTAAATGTAATCCTCCGAAATTTCTCAGCGCCACATAGAACTGCACCAGAGAGACTTATTCGCCGTTGCGACACCAAATCCAGTCGGCAAGAGCCGGTTTGTTGGCACCAGGTAACTAACAATCGACAGCCACAGACGTCTTGAAAGTTGAAACACACTCTCACCGCCAGCTTTGAGGGATCTTCTATTCTATTCTATTTACGAATTTATAAAGCGCCTCTCGCAGTACAACATAATCAGAGGCGCTAATTTCTTTCCCGTAGGCCCTATGTTGTTTCGCGAACTCTGAAGACTTGTCCTTTTCTTGCTACCCACGCTTCTGAGATCGAATTCATAGACTGGCGCAATATAAGTATCTGATCCATGATAGTAATAATAACAATAGCGATGACGACGGTGATGATAACGATAAGCTTTGTATAGTAATGACAGTCAAAACAATTATAACAAAAGCAACAACAACAACAATAATAGTAATAATAATTCCAGACACTTAACAGTTTTAGTAATCTTGAAGTCCCTGAGGGATCATTTCGGGGCATAAATAATAAAAAAAAATAAGAAGAAGAAGAATACTTTTATATGCTACATTAGTTAATATTGAAGTCCCTGATGGATCCTGTACACCTCGGGGCATTAAGAATAGTAATAATAATTATAATAATAACACTCTGCGAGCAGATACAAATCCGGGGAGACAATAGGCCTATGTCACACTTTGAGAGGGGATTTTGGCAAGTGGAAATGCAATGACTCATCTCTGAAGTCTTAATACTTTAGTTTATTTACCACTGCTGTTGTTCAACCGTGTATTAGTAGTATTAGTATATTAAGTATATTAGTAGCATTAGCCATTAGTGCAATAATAGATTAAAGCACAGGATCTTATAAGTCATGGCATTTAGATTTTGTTTAGTCGGTTGTTCATGTATGACTGTTGTGTCGATTCTTTTTGGTATTTGCAGGACGGATAGAAATTTATAAATATTAAAATACAAGTCCAACTATGAATATTGTGAGCTGTCTTTTGGCCAATGAAATTTTTTACGGAAATGAAATGCACATTATTGAAGCAACAGTGAAGTTGAAATGGCAGACTGTCGGTATTATTTGTGATGAGCCCCTCACAGTGCCGGGTTTTAAAATTCAGAATTTAGGGGTCTTTTAAATTTTATGTGTACTCTCTCTCTGTCTCTCTCTCTGTCTCTCTCTGTCTCTCTCTGTCTCTCTCTGTCTCTCTCTGTCTCTGTCTGTCTGTCTGTCTGTCTGTCTGTCTGTCTGTCTGTCTGTCTGTCTGTCTCTCTCTCTCTCTCTCTCTCTCTCTCTCTCTCTCTCTCTCTCTCTCTCTCTCTCTATATATATATATATATATATATATATATATATATATATATATATGTATATATATATAAATATATATATATATATACACACACTGTACGGGAGAGGGATAGAGTAGTGGTAACACTCAGCAGGAGAGCAGTAGGGGCCTACCCGGTTCGATTCCCGCAACCCCCTCGGGCGGGCGCCTTGAGTGGCTGCCAAAACGTGTGTTTAGTTAAGATACTGATAATTGTACTGTCATGTCTCAGTGTAGGCCTAATCTTACTGCGTTTGTCGGTTTTAATTAATAAGATTATCATTATTAATATTATCATTATTACTATTATTATTTTTCACCGAGGTACATATAATCCCTCAGGAGTCTAAAAATTATGCTAGGAGCTGTTGTTGAAAAATCAGGCCTCGTCCTCCGCAACATCAGTAAAACTGCCACGAAATGGCGTTATTATTATTATTATTATTATTATTATTATTATTATTATTATTATTATTATTATTATTATTATTATTATTATTGTTATTATTGTTATTATTGTTATTATTATTATTATTATTATTATTATTGTTATTATTGTTATTATTATTATTATTATTATTATTATTATTATTATTATTATTATTATTTTTTTTTTTTTTTTTTTTTTTTTTTCCCCGAGGTACATATGATCCCTCGGGAGTTCAAAAATTAGGGGGGCATTGTTCTGGAATGGCTAGTCTTCGCCATTATTATTATTATTATTATTATTGTTATTATTGTTATTATTGTTATTATTATTATTATTATTATTATTATTATTATTATTGTTATTATTGTTATTATTATTATTATTATTATTATTATTATTATTATTATTATTATTATTATTATTATTATTATTAAATAGTAACTTCTATAGCGCCAGTGTTTAATGCAAAAGGCATCACTCGATGGCGCACCACATCCAAGCCGTATTCATGTCAATATCCAGAAGATCAGTCTGTTGTTGTGTTGTTAACTTTCGTTTATAAACTAATAAAATAATTTCCAATAATACTAAGACAGACATGCCTTTTGTATAGGAAGCTAATCCACAAACAATAGGCCGAATCACCTTGAAGCAAAACTGATGGCTCTAAACGTATTTTGAACTCTGAATTATCACCATCCCATGGCATGTACCGTAAACATCACACGATATTGTGACGATAACACATACAAAAGGATCTTAATGCAGTCAATACCGCCAACAGCCAAGTTTTCGGTGACCATAAAAGCCTTAAAGAAAACTGGCACGCGTCATAACTTTCCTTTGAACCATTGTTTGTTTCTTAGTCACCCCACCGTCAGGCGAGGCTGAGATAAATTAGTCTGTATACTTCTTGAACTGTCGATCGCCATGGAATCACTTTTCAGCACTTGAAATTGTTACCATAGCATCGATTTTTTCCAGGGGGCTTATTTTATTTCTTTGTCACCCCACCGTTAGGCGGGGCTGAGATAAATTAGTCTATAGACTCATTGTAATGTTCCTCTCCACGGAAATCTTTAGTAAAAGGCGAAAGATTTATTCGTGGATTGAAGAGAAACCAGAGTTAATCAAATTTCTGTCGACGGGTACTTGTATATTTTGTGGTAACCGTTAAAAAGGTGCGTGCACACAGGGTCCGAAAAATAAAGTTCAAGCCTTGTTTGTATTACTGATATGTCACTATCACACTTAAAATATAATAAGATTATTATCTACATTAAATAGCTAAGTCAACTTTTAGATTTTCAGCTTCTATTATAGCTTTATAATGTTTAAAGGTTTTGAATGCACGTCATGTCGACTCTTCTGCCACCTGTCGACTAAACGATGATAATCTTCCAATGATTCCGGTCGACAATAAGGCGGTTTAATATCAGTTGGGCACCACTATTCGAAGTGAACTATTTGAATACCATTCTTTGCTGTGTTACATTAGAAAATTAAATAAAAATGTTACGGTCTGATAGCGAATAGAATTGATATTTTAAGGTAGGCCTACAACTTACTTATGGAGTCTTTCTATTGGGATTAAATTTCATTGGGCGCCAACGTCCCAAACATTGTTTTACCAAATTAAGTCGGTCTTGAGCACGTTGAAATGGCGGAGTGCTTTCACGTCCCTCACTTAGTTTTTTGCACTAAATATTGAATATAGTGGTTAGGATTGTGTTAGTTGTTGAAAGTTGTCATTCCCCAATGGTTTGTTTTGTTAAATTTGTTTAAATCCAGTTGATAGATGGCGCAAGCTAAGTGTGTCGTTGGTCCAAGTGTTGAATCTTCGGGGAATATGTCGTTTGTGGTTTAGTCTGTTTTGGTTGAGTTGAGTAGAAGGCGTTTTTGATTCATGGTCGGTGATTTTGTTATTTGTCGATCGCAAAAATGGCGCTTTTTCCGACGGATTTCAGGAGAAAGTTTCAAAGATATGTCCAAATTGCCGATCAGAATCTTGGAAGGTAACGAAGGGTCCTCCAAAATCTCTTACAAGCAGCTTAAAGTTTATATGCCCCGCCCTTGCGTCGAGGGTATTTAGCTTAACTTGTAGGCCATTGATACCCGTTGAAATCGCTTGACTACAAAATTTTTCCCCCTCTCTTTGACGTCCTTGCCCCCCTGAAAAAGCTGAAATGACGTCCCTGTTATAATCCCGTCATGGGCATGAATCGTTAGTGACTCGGTTAGCCCAGTATGAGATTTGTAGAAAAAAGACTGGGGGGTTAGACCTTGATTCATGTGGAGTTGAGGTGTGCAATGAAGACTTTACAATGGGGTCCTAAGAAAGACTAGGGGGTTGAACCCCCCGACAATTCTCACCCTGGGTTAGCCTTGGCACACGGGGGCGAGTGATCAAAATTGCAGGCTGTCTGTTCTGTTAGTAGTTAAGGTTTATCGCATAACATGTACATGTACAGCGCAGTGCGTTTGCAGGCGCTTAATTAAAGAATAAATATTAATATTATTATATATCAACTGGCTCCCTTACCGTCTGCACTTGCCTCTAACAGGGTTCAGTAGTATATTTCTGTTAACGCCACTGCGTCATGACAAAGATTATTAGCGCAGTATGAGAATTGTAGAAAAAAGACTGGGGTAGGGGTTAGACCTTGATTCACGTGGAGTTTGGGTGTGCAATGAAGGCTTTACTATGGGGTCCTAAGAAAGACTAGGGGGGTTGAACTCCCCCCGACAATTCTCACCCTGGATTAGCGTCGCCCTCCTCTATCCAGGCTGGGACTACCAGCCTGGATATTTTGCTACACTACCAGAGTACGAGCAGTGGCGGAAGTTATTCTCTAACACGCTTCAGTATCTATAGGTGAACTCAGTTATAGTCGAGATCCTTAGAGGGCGCTATAGTGGATAAAAATCTGTAAATATCTGTTCCGCCATAGGTCCGTAGCAGTGATTTCAAAACCTGATCTATATAGCTTTAAAAGCTACCTTGCAGAGCATTGGGCAAGGGGGGGGGCCTATAGTGCACACTTAAGTATGAAACACTATGAGCAAGGAAGACTCTGCCTAGAACAATTTTATGTTCAAAATTAGGTTAGTACTCAGATCTATGCACCAAACTGCATCTTGATATACAGTTAGGTAACTGTATACATAACTCTTTAAAAAGATGAAGATACACTGCTTGTCCTTTCTGCTATCTGAATAAGCTGCTGCTAGAAATTTGAAGTTTACGATTTGAGGAATTTAATGATTATTGAACATGGTCCTGGTAAAAATGGTAGTTCTTTCACTTTCTCAAAGGGCTGAAAAGTCTGAGGTGTTAACAGACCAAGTCCAGGGCATGGAGAAACAGATGGACCTGATTCGACAGGCGTTTCAGGGTGCCACTAAGCGACTACAGGCATGTCTACCACCACCAGCTGATCCTGAAAAGCGACTGGTAGAGTATTAAATTGGTTCATTGAAAACTATTATTATTATTGTACAAATATTTTTAACGCATGCAAAGTAACACAGAAATGCTACAGTGATAGTTACAAAAATTCTTCTCCCAAATTCTTTGTGCAGATTTCTTGTATCATAAAGTAACTTAAATGGATTTTAACTGGTGCAGAGGATATTAATTTTTATACAAAAACAATACAATACAACTGGACTTTGAAAATGCCCTCCTTACAAAGTTCAGACGTGCACATTGATTTGTGTTACAAGGACTGCAATCAGTGCTCATAATCGTAACTGTAAAATCTGAATTTCTACAGCGCTGCTCTAAAGCTAAGCTCAGGGCACCAGCTTATTCATGAGCACTGCGTCGTATCAGAGGGTTGTCCAGAGATCTATGTCCAGTGGAGGTTCGTGTCCAGTTTCCAGAGAGGCCAGAGAGAAGATGCAGAGGAAATGCTAAGGCGGGTTTTGTTGAGGACGAGAAAGCTTTTAAGGCAGAGGATCCCATGGGCTAGGGTATACGATTGCTCAATAGCCCACCTTTTGTGGCTTTGTCGTAGGAGCCCTGATTACACCTATTACCTACCTAAATGAGTAAATGAGTTTGCTTTTAATGCAGACGTTTTTACTGTGGATGTTTATCTTGCATTCATTTGTATTAATAAGAAACTTCTTCAGCGTCTGGGTATCAACCGATGGCACACCAAAACGAAACCGTATTTTGTATTACATTGAGTGGGATTTCTGGTTGAAATCTGCAGAGGAAACTTCCGGAATCGTTCTTCTCAGCCAACCTGATTGAGTCGGCCGGATTACTGTCACAGAGCCACCACGTCTTTCCGTAAGTTTTGACGATGTCTGGCAGCGGCGTTATGCATGAGTAAATCTTCACAGTTTGCTTAACAAGTACCTGCTTTCGTCTGTTTAAAAATAGCACGTGGACTCCTTTTGTGGCGTCAGCTTGGCAGGTTGTGTGAGTATACGTGCAATGTTCGGCCGTATACACTGTGGGTTTTTTATGATTGTATTAAAGGCACGAACTACTGACGCATGTTATGTATGAGTCAGCGGTGTTTTTGTTGTTTTGTTGAGCAAGTGTGTAAGACTGCGTGTGTAGTGTGGGTGTTTATGATTTGTGGTTCTGTAGATAACAACAATAACAACAATAAGCTTCAGTTAACGTATCCCATTTATTTTAATGATTAAAGTAGGCAGAAACCAGGAGAATCTCTCCGTGAAATTGATAATGTATACTGTATGATTCATACAAAACTGTTCCTCCTTTCTTCCGTCATTCTGAGTATTTGCGGACACATTAGTTCGGCATAGTTTAGCTAAATAAATTTTACTGGATCTAAATTGGCTGATGGATCATGGAAGTAGTCATCTAGTACTGTAAATACAACTTGCCTCCATCCCTGGTATAGGGTGTAGCTTGCTGCAATGGGGCATTTCGTAAATGTGAACATTCTAACGCAACTGAAAATCCAAAATACTGTAGACGAGGCCCACACCCACAAACTATAATGGCAAAATAACGAGACTGAGACAAGATGTCACGAAGGCATGTAAGATTGGGCTGAGAAATTTAGCCTCGAGACAGAGGTCAGGTCTGAAGGCGTGAGGTTACTGTAAGTCCTGTGTTGCCTCTCTGTCACTGTCTTATTCTTACAAAGCTTGTCTTCCTTTCATGTATTGGATTTAGGCTTCGTCTTTGTTTGCAGTCAACAGACCATACATTTTGCATCAAGATGGGTTGCCCCACTTTGCTTGAGCGATACATTTGAAATGGCTTTTGTCGCAAGCGAAACAGGTAACGAAAAAGCCTGCTTAATAATGTGAAGTGAATTCTCAGTGAGCCGAGCAGCTGAGTATAGACCAATCTTAACCTGGCAATCACTGATGTGAAGGTGTGCATCTTTGTGCATTGTCTGAAACTAATCATTATCGTGAGTCACACAGGTAATTGTTGTATGTCCATTGTTGTATTTGGAGTCCATGCAAAAGATTCTTCGATCCCAGTTGACCATCTTTGTTTATTGATTTGAACAATCCTGTAGGCCTAGGAGTGATTATATTCTCCTATGAACCTCAGTGAAGAGGTGCTATATAAATAAATCTGTGATCTCAATTGCAATTAGACGAGAGATGATGTAACAATAGATGCTACTCTTTTGTTTTGCCCCACAGCACTCTGTTTAGTCGACTGGGTGAGGCGGAAAAGAGTCTAGCAGAAACTTTGATTCAATACACACTAAATATCGAGAAGAACGTTATTGAGCCACTGAACTCCGTTGTTGATGTAAGTGATCTCACCTTCCGCTGTACTACACCTTGTGATTTATTGCTGGAGACAGCCAAGTTATTCGGCCCATAGTGCTGCCGGCCGGTGAGAGTTGCTGGCCTGTTATGGGCCCCATATGGACTCATCTAGGGTAGCTTTAAACTTATTGTTCCTGCTGTTTGTTATTGTTGCTGTTGTTGAAAATGTGATTGTGTGTGTGTGTGTGAGTGTGTGTGTGTTTGTGTGTGTGTGTGTGTGTGTGAGTGTGAGTGTGTGTGTGTGAGTGTGTGTGTGTGTGTGTGTGTGTGTGTGAGTGTGAGTGTGTGTGTGAGTGAGTGTGTGTGTGTGTGTGTGAGTGTGTGTGTGTGAGTGTGAGTGTGTGTGTGTGTGTGAGTGTGTGTGTGTGTGTGTGTGTGTGTGTGTGTGTGTGTGTGTGTGTGTGTGTGTGTGTGTGTGTGTGTGTGTGTGTGTGTGTGTGTGTGTGTGTGTGTGTGTGTGTGTGTGTGTGTGTGTGTGTGTGTGTGTGTGTGTGTGTGTGTGTGTGTGTGTGTGTGTGTGTGTGTGTGTGTGTGTGTGTTGTGTACCTATCCCTGGCTAATCATATGAACTTCACAAAGACCCAACATCTAAGACCTTGGAATTCGTCTTTTGTAGATTTAAGGACCTAAGAACAGGACTGAGTGCCTCCCCTACGTTGCACAATGGTCATTTGGAGCATTACTTCAGTTTTATTTTGAGTGGACTGATCTTCTGGATATTGACCTGATTATGTCTGATTATGGCTTGACTGATCTTCTGGATATTGACCTGATTATGTCTGATTATGGCTTGACTGATCTTCTGGATATTGACCTGCTTATGTCTGATTATGGCTTGACTGATCTTCTGGATATTGACCTGATTGTGGCTTGATTTTGGTGTGCGTTGTGCATTAAACACGGGCACTATAGAAGTTGTTAATTAACTTAGTAATTTGTTCAGTAATCATAACTGATCGTAATTATACTACAGTAATCATAACTGTTCTTAATTATACTAATAATACCATAATTAGACTGTAGGTCTTCTTAAAAGATGCCAGAAATTGAGATGTTGTTGATTGCTATGTTTTTCAGAAGGACATTCCGATGATCCTTAAGCTGCGTAAGGAGTTGACGAAAGCAACGCTTGATATGGATTCTGCCAAGAAAGCGTAAGGCATTTGCTTCACAGGTCTTTGTCTTCTCAGTGTAGTACATTTAGAAATTAGAATGATGTAAATGAGCTTAATTGTAGCCTTCTTCCATGATGCGACCACTGTGAGGTTGTAGGATCTTATGACTGAGGTACTTCACTGCCCAAGTGTGTGGGTTCTAGCAGTTCTTTTTTGCAATACGATACAATACAATACAACTGTATTTGATACTGCCCTCCTTACAAAGTTCCAAAGTGCACACGATTATACAACAGAGCATTGATGGTGCTGAGCTACTTGCTCAAGGTCCCTACACAGTAACTGGCTTGGTGGTGTCTCGAACTCCTACTCTCAGTGTTACAGGCTGAACACTCTGACCTATTGGCTAAGTCCTCATTATGTCGAGAGTCGAGACTCGTTTGTTCCAACTTATTTTTCCTGCCGTAATTTGACTGGTTTCCCTGAGTCATAAGATTCTGACTTGGCTTCTGTACTGGATTATGAATTTGAAACCTCTCAGAGGCACTGCGTACCTGGCTATCTATTTTCCGACTGATGTAAACAGGTGTGATCTAAACGGGTGTGATCTGAACAGGTGTGGAACAGGTGTGATCTGAACAGGTGTGATCTAATTAGATGTAATCTGAACAGATGTGATCTGAACAGATATGATCTAAATAGGTGTGATCTAAACAGGTGTGATCTGAACAGTGTGATCTAAACAGGTGTGATCTGAACAGGTGTAAACAGATAAAGTTGCGATTAAGATATGCCACAGCGCTCGTGTATAAGCTGGTGCCTTGTGCTTAAATTTAAAGTAGCACTTTAGAAATTTTGAGTTTACGGTTACAATTAAGAAAGTGCTTTGAGCTGAAAGACATTTGTATTCAGTAGAAGTTTAATCCAAGAGGAAAGTCCCGCACATTAGAAAGGCCCAGACAATGATGTTAGTTATGGACAGCAACTTTTGATTAATTAACTGCTTTAAAACTGATGTTACAGATATGGAACGCTGCAGAAGCAAGGTCAGGTTCAGCCGGGAAAAATCGACTCCGCTCGAGATGGAGTGGATGCAGAAGAGGTCAAGGTCGATCAGTGCAGAGTGAGTTTCCCTCTGATTTCCATTTCCCTGGGTCAGCTGATCCCAACCTTTTCCAGAGCAAGACACCCTTACTGAAAATCTTTCAGTCAATGGCACCTGGTCTTAGTTTCATTTATTTTCCTCCAGTTAGTTGTTTGTTTTAATGACAAGCAACTCTCCTTGTATTCAACCACAATGTTGCGACTACGTCTACACTACTTTAAGTTTTAAAAATAGTTACAGGCCTATGTCTGTAGTGATCATAATAAGTATAGTTTTCAACATTGTTTACCCATTTTGCCAACCAACCGTGGTACCTCTAGAGCAGATTCATGGCACCATTGAGTGCCATGGTACCCCGGTTGGGAAACACTGGCCTAGATTTTACTATTCATACATTGTATTTATATAGCACTACTATCTAATGACATGCGATTTTGACACGACACTTGGAACTGATTAACATTGGGTTTTGATACAATTTTGAAATTGTATTCAAAATTGTAATCACTGGAGAATCCCAGTCAAAGTCAGATTGGTCAAAGAAACCGTAAATAAAGTTACGGTGGGCAAGCATTAGACACTGGCACTATAGAAGTAACTGATTAATGATGCAATATTGTGCACATTTCTACAACTGAAAAAAGCATTTTATTTGTATCTAAATATTAAGCTACTCGCAATTTAAATTGTAAACATCTCAAATCTACGAGATAATGAATAAATGTTCGTTCAAATGTTATCTGTAATTGTTCGGTTTTGGTTTTAATTAGGACCAATTAGTGACGGAAATGTATCAGTTCTTCGCACGGGAGGAGAAGCTTTGCAAGTGGCTGCTATCTGTGAGTATGAGTTTGTCATCATTGTTATTAGAAATCTTAAGAAAATATTGTTAAAACCATTGCTAGAGATGTTCCCAAGGCTATATGTTAATTATCATTAGTAGAAAGTGTTAAAAATTCTTGTTATGAATGATACGAATAAGATTTATTTTATGAGTGAAGTCAGTAAATAAGATAAAACACTCTGGAGGATTTGAGGATTAATGTTTTAATACCACCTGTACAATACATTAAAACACAATACAATACAGCACAATACAATACAACACGTTTGGTTATTACCCTCCTTCCAAAGTTCAGAAATGCACACACAACAATACGATAGAACATCGATGGCACTGAGCAACTATGAGTGAAAGACTTGCTCAAGGTCCCTACACAGTAACCGACTCAGTGGAGGCTCGAACCCGCATACTCTCTGCATTAAAAAGCGAGCGCTCTAACCACTAGGCTACTATGCCCCACCTAGAATTAACTTCTGCGGATGATATTACTATTTTGGCATCTTCTGTATTGTGGCAATATCTTAGGTCTTGCAGCATCAGGCCGACTACCACAGACGTTCCATAGAAATACTTGACCAACAAATTGCACAGATGAGTGAAGAAATTGGTATATTATCATTATTATTTTCGTTGTAGTTGTCAATGTTAGCATTATCATCTTAAATTTTATATCACCGTTATTCAGTGACAAAGCAATATTCAAATGTTATTGCTTTCTTAACTGTTATTGCCACACAATGCAATACAATACAACTGCATTTGATAGTGTCATCGTTCCAAAGTTGAGAAGCAGTACGACTAAACATCGTTTGGCATTCAGTAACTGTGCATGAAAGACTTGCTCAAGATCCCTACACAGTTACCATTTCAGTGGAGACTGGTATCCTCCAGGTTACAATTAACCAGTCTGCTACCACTCCCAAAATAATGCCTACTAGCCTCTTCCGCAAAGAGCAATTGCACGCTAGTGTAGCATAATGTTCCTTTTGGGAAATCCTTTGTTGATGCCTGTTGGCTACAGGTCATGAGAGAAGCTACAAAAAATATCCCGATGTTGAGAGCATTGCCACTGCATGCCACCTTTTTGTTACTCTTCTGTTGTCATATGATTTGCCAGATGGCACAAGCAGTCAGTGTGACAGACAGCCAAACCACACACTCGTATGAGGCTGCTATTGTATAGGTCATCAATTTGGGTTGTTTTTTAAGTTGGCTATAAAATGCGTGATTGCAATAAGATTAGCATTAACATTGACTAGAATAATGATGAGTAGCCTGATGGTCATATTGTTGATGCAGAGCAGAAAACAGTGAAGCCGGTCTACGGTTGTGATCTGAAGGAACATCTGACCTACACAATGAAGGAGATCGCCACAGTCATTGAAGTCTGCGTTCAGTCCATCGAAAAACAAGGACTTGACACGGAGGCATGCAGTTCTATATAAAATCAGAATCATATGAACTCTATATATATGGTTGCGGTAAGAAAGGTATTTATAATTGCAACACAGTTATTTATATGCCTGTATGGAAGTTTCTCTGAAGCATAAAAATAAAGGTAATCTTAAATTATATGATTGTATGGAAGCTTCTCAGAAGGATACAGGAAAAGTAAAGGAGTAGCACGTGTAGTTAAATGTCTCTATGGAACTGCTGAGAAGAGTAAAAGGTAGAGTTACCTTTCATTTGCCTCCATGGAAGTTTCTAAGAAATTTTTGTCTCATTACAACTGTGCTCCAAAGTTACTCTGGCAGACAACACGTAAGAAAGTCGTTAGTAAGTTGGCCGTGCTGGATTGCAAATTTCTGCACAGACTTGCACCACAATAGCTAGCAGATAATTGTGTGAGGGCCTTAATGATTCTAAGACGTTCAACCATGTTTTGCCATGATCTATGTGTAGTACGGCTGAGAAAGATGAGCACCTTTGTTATGACAATGTGTACTTAAACAGAAACTAACTAACTGTACGCACTTTATTGCAATTTTAATAGCGCATGTGTGGTTAGCTGCTGAATGAGAAATTCTTGTTGAATTTTAGGGTCTTTTTCGGATTGCTCCATCTGCTTCCAAGTTGCGGAAGCTGACTGTAAGTCTTTCTCATGTTCGTTCTTCGAAAAATTAAATGCAAGTTTGAATTGACATTTCCTGGATTTGTTGATTGAGTGCAGTTACAAAGATTTGTCAGATGTGGTATTTTATCACAAACACTTGTTCTTTTGCCTTCATGGCTAGAGCAGTGCTTCCCAATCTCAGCAATCTGGGTGTGGCAGAACCAAATGAGACCTAGTACTGAGAGTGAAGGTCCAGGGAAAACCACATTAGTCCTACGACCAGCAGGTCTTTTTGGAATTCCTAGGGTGAAGTGAATGTTTCTGTCCAGTCAAAGAAAGTCGTTAATATCGGATTTTAACGAGGAATTTTTAATTGCTCATGAATGTAATGCATATTCATATAACATTCAGAGGCAATTTTATTAATAATATGATCTAGCTGAATAATCAGATTAGACTTCTATAGTGCCGTTAACTGATCGATTTTCGCTTCATGGGAAACCATTGTCAAAGTCGTAGTCTGTTAGAGAAGTCAGGTCAGTGTCCGATAAGTCAGAAGAATTTTTTTGCAATAGGCTAGACTCAGGCACCAGGAAGCCAGCACAGCGATCTAAGAACGAGGTAAGGGGTCGTGGTTTAAGTGAACTGTAATCTGACGTTTGTCTGATTGTCTGTGCATAGGCTGCGTTTGATGCCAACATTGATGATGTCGACTGGGAGGACATTGATGCCCACTGTCTGGCAGGTACTGTGTAGGTCTATCACCTTCTAGAGACACGAGAGAAATGCTCAACCACATGCATACGTACATACATACATACGTACATACATACATACGTACATACATATATACAATACATACATATTATACATACTAGAGCACCTCTACATACTAGAGCACCCCTGAATAGTTATTCTGCAAGAGGCACTTTATAAATTTCTAGATACAATACAATACACACATACATACATGCATGCACACTGCATAAACAATTAAACATATATACAAGATATTTCGAAATTTCTGTGCCACTTGCGCCCCCTAGTGAACTCGGCTGTAAAATTAGTACACTGACCGATGACAGCCAACTTTTTGGTGTATAAATCAGGCAGCAAGGAAGAGGACTGACCACCCGCCCTCATATGCCGAGGCTAAGAAAATGACGTCGCTAACACTTCATACCCATGGCTGCCTCTTGGGCTAGCTTAAGGGACTGCTATTCTTATGTTTGATAAAGTCACCAAGAGTGAGGTTGTTTGGTTGATTTCAGTGCTAGGTCAAAATCCGGGATAGATGATTAGGAACTGGCAATTGAAGATCTCTGCATTTTACTATTTCTTTAATTGATTATGTACCAAGAGATCAGCTGATTATGTACAGTTTTAATCTTTCAGGGGCATTAAAGCTTTATCTTCGAGAATTACCTGAACCTCTGATGACCTTTGAACTCTACAACGATTGGTCCAGTGCAGCACAAAGGTTGAACTTCTTCTTCTGTTCAATGACTTGTTGAATTTTTCTAAATAGGGATTAAGTTGTACCAACCGAAATCGAGATTTAAAGTTTCAGTGATTAAAAATATCTATAATGAAAAATTAATGATAGCCACAATAATACACTTTGGTGGTGGTGGTGGTGGTGGTGGTGGTGGTGGTGGTGGTGGTGGTGGTGGTGGTGGTGGTGGTGGTGGTGGTGGTGGTGGTGGTGGTGGTGGTGGTGGTGAGGAGGACGACGACGACGACGACGATGATGATGGTGATTGTGACTTTAAAATATTTTTTTAATTGTGATGTTTCTGATAAACAATTTGATGATAATTATTATAACTATGCAGACTATTGAATTAAACAATACAATGGGTTCAGGTTGAATTAAAATATACAATGGGTTCAGACTGAATTAATAGAATGCACTAAGTTCAGATTGAATTAATACAATACACTAAGTTCAGATTGAATTAATACAATACAATGGGTTCAGATTGAATTAAACAATACAATGGGTTCAGATTGAATTAAACAAATACAATGGGTTCAGATTG
Organism: Allolobophora icterica; assembly: GCA_963556255.1. NCBI lineage: Eukaryota > Metazoa > Annelida > Clitellata > Crassiclitellata > Lumbricidae > Allolobophora > Allolobophora icterica. Next base: position 3,914,896 of record OY744606.1, on the reverse strand, counting down.
AATTAAACAATACAATGGGTTCATATTGAATTGTTCAATTCAAGATACATTTGATTATACCTTGCACGGCCTTTGAGAATGCTATGCCTTCTCTGTGGCCATTAGCTGGTCTCAATGATGTGGCTTTTGTGAGGTGCTGAGAAATTTCGGGGATTTACAGTTACATTTACATGGTCTTTGTAAACACCTTCTATTAAAACAAGCAGACTTTTTTATATCTGTAGAAGTACTTCTGTGGGGTGCTATATAAATGATCTGCTATTGTGTGCTTACTATTGTATTGTATTGTGTTTGATTACAGGACCGGGCCTGATAAACTTGATGCTCTGCTTGATGTCGTAAAGAAGCTACCGAAGGCCAACTACGACAACCTCAAGTGAGATTGGAGTTTGAAATCAGTTTCTCGAATCAAAAAATCTTTTTCCTATTGTGTGCCAAATCATTGAAGAAATTGTGTCTGTTTGTGAAGTAGAAACCATTTTTGGTTTTATAAACATAGTTTGTTTTCAGTTCTTACTTTGTCATTTATTTGATAGTAAGATACTGCTAGCTAAGCGACATTACCACTGAGCGTCTTTGATGAGTTTTTCTTGTAGAGGTGCTATATAAGTTTATGATTACACTTACAAATTCCCATGTCCTAAGTGGACGTAGTGGAGGCGTCCATTTTCTGCTTCTGTTCCCTTGAGCCGCTTATAGGTCCTCCCCAGGTTCTGAACAGGGTACCAGCACATCGCAGGACTTGCTAGTTAATACCCCACTTATGAAGCGATCATCAACTGAGACAACGGCGCCACAGAAGTCGGATTAGATTAGATTAGAATTATTAATAAACTATACAGATTTTGATTTGGTTTTTGATTTCTATTTGTTACTGTTGACCTGAACAGCAGTTGAACTGTGACCTTTGTTGACTAAAACTACAGTTGAACTGTGACCTTTGTTGACTAAGATTACAGTTGAACTGTGACCTTTGTTGACTAAGATTACAGTTGAACTGTGACCTTTGTTGACTAAAACTACAGTTGAACTGTGACCTTTGTTGACTAAAACTACAGTTGAACTGTGACCTTTGTTGACTAAGATTACAGTTGAACTGTGACCTTTGTTGACTAAAACTACAGTTGAACTGTGACCTTTGTTGACTAAAACTACAGTTGAACTGTGACCTTTGACCTTTGTTGACTAAGACTGCAGTTGAACTGTGACCTTTGACCTTAGCTGGCCAGAACTGAAATTGAACTGTGACCTTTGACCTGTTTGGATATTTTAGATACCTGATTCAGTTCATGGCCAGAGTCACAGAACAATCAGATTCGAACAAGATGTCTGCCTCCAATTTGGCGATTGTCATTGCTCCAAATCTCCTCTACCCATCGAAAGCCGACCAGTGAGTATGAAGATTTGGGGTGAACCAAAGAGCTGGGTTAAACTGGGGTTCTGAAATAGAATGGCAACTACACAAGAAACTTTTTAAGCCGTGCTTCGTTATGGCACTTATTCTGATATGACATGGTCACGAAATGGATCCCAAAATGTTTTTGACCATAGAAAATTACCTTATTATAATGTGGTCTGGTCTCGTTTTAAGGTGTTCTTGTTATGGTTTCCTGTCTTAGTATCCGATACAATAGACCTGTCTTAGTACTGGATATAATTCACCTGCCTTAGTATCCGATATAGTTAACCTGTTTTAGTATCGGATATAATTCACCTGTCTTGGTATCCAATACAATTCATCTGTCTTGGTATTTGATATAATTCATCTGTCTTGGTATCTGATATAATTCACCTGTCTTGGTATCTGATATAATTCACCTGTCTTGGTATCTGATATAATTCACCTGTCTTGGTATCTGATATAATTCACCTGTCTTGGTATCTGATATAATTCATCTGTCTTGGTATCTGATATAATTCATCTGTCTTGGTATCTGATATAATTCACCTGTCTTGGTATCTGATATAATTCACCTGTCTTGGTATCTGATATAATTCACCTGTCTTGGTATCTGATATAATTCATCTGTCTTGGTATCTGATATAATTCATCTGTCTTGGTATCTGATATAATTCACCTGTCTTGGTATCTGATATAATTCACCTGTCTTGGTATCTGATATAATTCACCTGTCTTGGTATCTGATATAATTCACCTGTCTTGGTATCTGATATAATTCACCTGTCTTGGTATCTGATATAATTCATCTGTCTTGGTATCTGATATAATTCACCTGTATTGGTATTCAGTATAATTCACCTGTCTTGGTATTCAATATAATTCACCTGTTTTAGCATCAGATATAATTTACCTAGCTTGGTATTCGATGTAATTCACCTGTCTTAGTGTCCAATATAATTCACCTGTCTTCTTGCTTTTGCAGGGGTGGCGTCAAGGTTGCTGGCGTGGCCATGACAGCCGTTGAGCCGCTTATCACGAATTCCAACTGGTTCTTTTCAGAACAAAGATCTGGTATGAAGAACCTGCTGCTTATTGTTCTTTCTCTGTGTCGTAACAAGCAGAGGTGTAGATGCGACACATGAGTGTTTGTTCAATTTCGTTTCAAATATGTTGCTTTGCCTACGTCTGAAATACGCAGTATTAAAAAGTTGTTTACGAGTTTTGCCTTTTAAGAAACTGATGTTAAATTTTAGGCTTAATAACAGAAGAATTTTGTAGTAAGTTAATAATTAAATGATCTACAAATATGTATAGCTTGCTGAATTTTGCTACAAAGTTGTTTATCAGTCGTATTTAGAGGCAGGTTTGTAAGAACTGAATCGTGTGCAACTTTTGGTTTAAAATTGTATTGTAATATGTAATTAGTAATATCATTACCATAAATGCATCGTACTGCTGCAGACAAAACTCTCAAAATTATTATTATTATTATTATTATTATTATTATTAGTAGTAGTAGTAGTAGTAGTAGTAGTAGTAGTAGTAGTAGTAGTAGTAGTAGTAGTAGTAGTAGTAGTAGTAGTAGTAGTAGTAGTAGTAGTAGTAGTAGTAGTAGTAGTAGTAGTAGTAGTAGTAGTAGTTAAATTTGTGGCGCGCATGGTCACACCGAAATATTAATCTAAGGTGCGGATAGTCAGCCGCCAGGATAAGATGCAGTTAGTTATCCAAGTGTTTGAAAGCTAAGGAGAAATAGTGAGTTTTGAGCCTCTTTTTGAAGGTAGAAAGTGAATTTGAGCTACGAAGAGAGTGGCAGTCGATTCCATTCACTGGGGGCAGAAGCATGGAATGCACGCAAATCGCACCTACAATCAGACATGTGATATACACACCTCAGAATCACACCCAACTTCTCGACAACACAAGACCATGATAGTGTTTCATTTGTGTCATTAATTAATTAATTAATCACCCTGTTTTGTAAATTGTAGCATCGTTTTCTCAAGTTGATTTGAATCAAATTGTGCAAGATGGTGAAGAAAACAAAGGGCATGTAACGAGTTTTAATTTTACTAAATTTGTAGGTAATTTAATAATATGTAAGACATCAGCTAGGGATCGCTTGTAATGTAATCAGTTTGAGCTGAAATAGGAGCAGTCTCTTTATAAATGCTATCAGTTACAACGTGATCGGTTACAATGTAATCACTTACAGTGTAATCGGCTACAATGTAATCAGCTACAATGTAATCGGTTACTATGTAATCAGTTACTATGTAATCGGTTACAATGAGTTACAAAGAAGCTTTGGTTGTGATTTAAATCCAAACCAACTCAATCTGGACAAAACATTTGTAGAGTTTCAGTTTAACTAAAATCTAGAGAAACCCAACAAGTGTAGGATGGGATTGCATAATACTTGAACAGACTTTAAATTTACTATGCTACAGTTTGATCACGTGTATGTTTAACGTTGAGTTTTAAATGACTGCTGTAGCAGAAATCCCTGTCACACAGCATATCCGAAACACCGTACGGAATCTTAAACACCAGAAGTCTCTTAGAATCTTGGTCCTTGGCAACATTTAGCCATTACTCGATTGAAGCGTCGTAAAATAGATTTTAATTAAATACCGTAAGAAAGTACTTGAATAAGGTGATTTGATGGTGGCTTTGGAATTTTCTGTAAGATTTCTGTCATCATATCCAATATTCTTGAGCATCGTGTTACCACAAATGAACAGTTTTAACTGGTTGACAAAGTCATGCAATATTTTTCATGAGGCACTTCATTATCTGGGCTGAAAAGATGACATCTATGATATCATTTGTTGTATTACATCTCTTTAGGTCAACTGCTCTTCATAAACCACTACAGAGAGGGCATAACATGGCTCAACATAAAGGGAAAAAAGCTGCACCAGCGCCACCTCTCGGTCATATTGGCAAACAGCGCTCAGAGAGTGCTCCTGAGTATCAACCGGGCTTCGACTCGGCTGACCTCACACCAAGGAACTTCGAACCGGAGAAACCGAAATCCGCACAACCATACGAACGAACCGTACTGACCCTTGGAAAGCCCACCATTCCGCCTCCGCTTCCGCCAAAGAAAAGTGTAAACGAGCAGCATATGGATAACTTGGGCTTGGTGGAAAATTATACCAGTTTCGAATCCAAGGATATGGTTGGCAACAATTCTTCGCACGCGATCAGAGTGAACCCCTTGTGCGCAACGAACAGAACTTTCCAGGCGCTGGATGGAGACAGCGTTGATGGAAGATCCTTGGATGGAGCACTAGAGGATGACGGTTCAAGCAACCTCGAAGTGTTCAGTCCCGTGGGAAGTTGTTCAAGCCCGGATTTGGAAGATTCGACGTCTGGAATCAATTCAGTGGACAACAGATGCGATTCTAGAGAGAGTTTGGAACCCATGACAACAACCCAGCCATCTATCGCACTTCTAAATTCCACTACGGTTACTGCAGATTTACAGAAATTACCTGCAATCAGAGTGAATGAAAATAAAGTGGAAACGGAACCGACCGACAAAACTTCCAGCTGTCCAAGTCTGCAGTCTCCTAGGTCTCCTCAGAAGAAGCCTTACGACGAACTGATAACCACTTCGCGCTCTCCACCATCTCCGCTTCTCCATGTCCTCAGAAACAAACCCATTGACATCGCCAACAAATCCTCAAGCCTACCGACGCAGAAGAAACTCCCGGTCGAACTCTGTCGGATCACTCCGCGATCGGAGAGCACCGACAACCCCGACGCCTTTCTGCCTCCGAAGTCAAAGGACGTCCCAGTGGAAACAGCGAAAGTGCGGCCAAAGGCACCTCCTCGAATCCCCTTGAAAGACACCAAGGCCAAGGTCGTAGTTGAAAGTCCTAGAAACGTGCCTGAAGAAGCTACTCATCTATAACTGCATTTTAGCAGATGATCCTCAATTTTATCAGACAAAGTAGCCAGCACTACCAGTAGCCGACTCACTGAACTGCCTTTCATGAAATTCTGTATACATCGGACTAGGATTTTTGAACACCGAGTATATGCAGTGTGGACACGTTTATGCTCTCCCGGTTAACACACCATTCTGCTCAAAGTGAGGTGATATTTTGTCCTCAAAGTTATCAACGAAACGCACCATAAGTGTTCATGTGATGTATAAGAACTGCACTTATCAGTAAATATTGACTTTTTAGCATTGTCCTTTTACTTGTGGCCTTGTTTACATGCTGTATCATAAGGCTGATGACTGCGTTAACGAGTACATACTGTATTTACATAAAAAAATGTCATTACATAGTTTTTATTCTGGTGATGAAGTGAAATTTCAGGGTTTGTAAACTGGAAATATGTTCACTAGTAATGTATGAAATTTAATTTTCTTTCACACTATGCATTTAATGTACCTGGCCAGACCTTCTAAGACTTGCCACTCAGAACGTATTACACAAATTTTTGTGCCGAATCACTGTTCAATTATGTCCAAGCGCTCTTCTACCAAAATGGGAACTGGCCACGTGAATGAGTTCACACACACACACGCACCTATACACACACACACGCACACACACACACACACACACACACGAGTCAAATGAAGAAACCTTTCTACTGTTGATATGTTACTTATGTACAGTACATATATCACAGCTGAAGGTTGTAGAAGATATGATTATTTTCCATTTGTAGTCTATTATCTTTGCAGTCTTTCAACCTTTCCAGCTTTACTTAGAAATGGATCAAGCTAAAAGTCATTGACATTTAGGTACAGCTTATAAAGTTCAAAAGTCTAGGTATATTGGAAACAGTTAAAAGTAATATGTCATAATCGCATTGGGTAAAAAGAGAAGCCAACCTGTGTGCACAGAGACGCGCTTGTTCTACCTACAGATATACTAGATGTCCACATAGCGAGCGTCTATCTGCCATGAACACTGGCGGCGATCTTGTTTCACAGGTGGGGGGGGGGGTGGGGTGGGGGACACTGTTGAACTGATCTGGTGAAAAGAGTGTTGAACTGATATGCTCAAAAAAGAGGTCAAAAATTTTTTGACCTTTTTTGGAGTTTCTTCAAAAAGTGAGGGGACAAATGTATGGTGTGCCCCCCACTCTTAAAGGTGGGGGGACTTGTCCCCCTCGACCCCCCCATGCTCGCCGCCCATGGCCATGAAGCATGAATATAACAATAGACATTTCATTGCATAGCAAGATCGCCATCTCTTTAGTAGCATTCTTCAAAACCAAGCTACCTCCTCGTTGACCTTCTACCACCGTTCTAAACCGGGTATGATATGCGCCCGTGTTCTCATAATGTGGTTCTCCCTAGATTTGACTCTTACCCGACGAGGTTTCCTGTGTAGGATGCTGTACAGTTGGGCATCTGCTAAAATTATTTTTTTTTGATGTAACGTTATTATTACTTCACTAGAGTACTTAGTACTTACCCGCAGGGGCCTAACTTTGGTGTAAAAAGTGGGGGGTACCAAATTCTTCTCCGCTTTCGCTATTCGAATGGAGAATGGTCTCTGGGAAGGCACAATAATAAAATATTGATTGGCATTGTTTAAAAAGTGGGGGTACGGTACCCCAGTCCAAAAAGTGGGGTACGGGTACCCCTCATAACCCTCACAAATTACGCCTATGGTGGGGGCTGTAGAAATTTCGAGATTAGCCTACGATTACGATTACGAACGAAGGTAGGCCTAATGTGCAGGTAATGTATCAAATGTGATTTAATGACGCTCATATCGTGATGTACAAGGGACCAATCAATTAGTATCGTAGACGTAGGCCTATCGTATTGCAATCTCGAGATTTATACAGCGCCCAGAGAAGCGAAATCGCGGAAACCATCTTATTCACAGGGGCTCAGTCAAAACAAAATCGATAGACAGAAGGGTCAAAATCAGATCCAGGTCGATTGACACACTTCGTGTGAAGTTAAAGTCGTGATCCACGTCTTGCTATCTCTGCACAGGTCTTTCATTTTAAAGTGAACACACTTCCGACAGTCCTACCCTGATTTCACCCCTTCCACATACCCTGATTCCACCGAGGCCATTATAATAGCCGCCCTATAGCTGTAGCGTTTTAGCTTATGTAAATGTATATATATATATGTATAGGCCTACGCGATTTTCTATAGCGACCGTAAATGGCCTCGACCCTACTCATTTTTCAATGAATTGATCGGGTGAGATCCTTCACCACCGCTGCCCGTTTGAATAGGCGCCACGCCATTTAAGGTCCCCGTGTTGGAACCGTGCTAGCCCGAGATTTAAATCTCCGAAATAAGTCACCTTCGGGAAGCGAACCGCATTCCTGCACTGATTTTAGGCCTATAGGTTAGGGTGGTGCGAACGTAATGGTAAAAAAAAAAATTTTTGAATTATTAATTGTAATAGCGTGAAAAAGCTGTGTATGTAAGAGGTGAATACATGGCTAAATTTGTTAGTTGCTAGTGCCATGTCTTGAACTGCCCCAACGACTTTGAAATTGAGCAGTAACAGATGCTTGCAAAATAGTAATAAGCGATTACTTCCCATAATGATTGACACACGTTATGCAAGTTATTACCAATATATCTGTCACTAATAACTAAAGAATCCTTCACAAAATTATACATTTTGTCACTGAACATGCCTGAATACAAATATTAAGAAGTTGAAGATCATTGTCATGGAGTAATATGGACAGTTTGGACAGTGGACACTGGGCACACAAACGCTGTCCAACAGTCAAAGTAATTAAAAACGTGAACAAGCTTGAAACAGAGACATAAATATCGATTAAATTATCCAAAACTCATAGATTACAATTGTCACACATTATGGAAGACATATTAATCTCTTTTGTTATTAAAAGAAGCCACCTGTAACAGTTGCCAGCACATTGTTCTGTGCCCTAATTATCCGGTTCGAGCAATTTCCAGGCAAACCGCTTGACATGCTTCGGTTACTAGTTTCACTCCTCTCTTACAGCGTGTGTATGACATGGCACCCAGTATAGCGTTGGTGGCACTAACTATTTTGCTGGTTCAACTGGAATCTTTGATAACAGCGGTGGGGCGGTAACGGTCAAATCTATACTCGACGTAACTTTCGGCGTTGAAGTTCAAAGTTGGTATGACAAACTTTCTGATACCCCTCGGTTGCTGTTGTCGAGCTTTCAAAAGTCGACGCAACCCCAGTTCGTTTATATCTATCTATCTATCTATAATGAACTTCTATAGCGCCCCTTCAAGAAATCTACTCAGTGGCGCTCCCGACCCAGGCCCGGTCAAAAAGAAAGGTCTTAAGAAGGCCATAGAAAGTACCTGAGAGGTCTCTAGGGAGAGAGCGAAGGGAGAGAGGGAGGTCGTTCCAAGCGGTAGGACCCACCACGGAGAATGCCCTACGCTGCGCCATAGCAGTACGCGCATAGGGGACAGAAAAATCACTCCGGGAGGCCGAGCGCAAGGCACGGCGCCCCGCACAAGCGGAAGTTAAAGTAAAGAGCTCGCAGAGGTATATGTTCTTGTTCATCTGTTATCATTGCTAATAAGATACCCTCTGGGTGTGCAAAGATATCAAAGTACAAGGTTTCTATTGAATCCCTTGTTTCACCTGCTTGCATTGATGTGCGCTTTCTAGCAATTTTTCTTTCTCGGCGAAGCTTGTAGCACTCGATTACATGGGTTGATTCGGTCTGTGAAACAATACCAAAATCTTCTAGTACAGCATTGGCAATTTCCGCACCTGATCTGTCCGATATTATATATTGGTGATAGATTTTTGACAACTTTGGTAAATTTTTTTATCGTTTGCTAAGTTTTATTCACTTCTTTGGAGGTACCGGTACTTGGTTTTCTGACGCATTCATGTCTTCTTCGTCTGCTAAGCTTTGACTCTGTGCTGGATCTATTTCTCTTTCCGCAGCGGAATTTTGATCATTACTGTCTTCAAATGTTTGTTCATTGCTGAAATCGAAATGTTTGCAACATCTTAGGTGCTTGGTCAGCTTGGTCAGCTTTCTGTCATGCACCTTTTTAGTTTAGTTGATGCAATCTTATCTTGACCGCCAATAATCATTACTCTAATCGTCCCCTGATCATGTAGGAACTCATGTTCATTGTTTGGCACCTTTCTGGCGTTGGGACACTTACCCCCAAATGGTACATTTGCAAGCTTCGATGTCAACAACTTTTTCCCTACATTTTGTGTTAAGAGTTTTGCAATTTTTACGATATATACTACTACTTATTCGACCTCTATAGGTCGGCGATCGAAATTCATCGTGGAATGTTCTTATCATCTTCAAAACTCTTGTATGTGAAACTGCCACGATGGAAGCTTTTCTCCATATACTTCGATTTGTCTTGCTACGATTCCTGCTGTTTGAGTGACAATAGATTCTTTGATTCCTTCCGGGTCGACTCTGTTGAGGTTGTGTTTAACATAATTATAGTGCCTCGTAACGTCTTTATAAGTTGGCAAGACATTTTTCGGTAACGCGCACCAATATCCAAAATCAGTACATTATCAGCGGTACTTGTTTTTATTTTGGATAACGACTCAGTAACTGATCGATGTGTGTGTCCCTACAATGTCCCTAAAATGTGTGTCATGGCGATCGCTAGAGCTCCAGAAGTTGACAGCACAAGGTGACAAGGTGAACTGATCGAAAATACCTCTTTAAAAATTTTGCGATTACCGGATTTCTACAAACTTTTGTACATGACATTGATTATTATTATACAATTAATATGGTGCCCTAAATATGACACATGACGTGGTGGACAGAGGTGTAGCTTTGGTCTAAAAAGTGGGGGGATACCAATTTCTTACATACACGAAGCAAGGCAAAGACTGCGATTTCTTGGATGGCTCAATAATAAAATATTGATTGGCTTTGTTTAAAAAGTGGGGGTGCGGTACCCCATTCCAAAAATTGGGGGTACGGGTACCCATCGTACCCCGCCCCAACAAATTACGCCTATGGTGGTAGGCCCACTACCGGTTCGCTTAATATTGAGGATTGAAGGGATGAAAGACATTGAAGGACGAAGGTTCGCCATAATCTGAATTGGCTCTAATGCACTAGCAACAGGGGTATATTATCGAACTTCTACGACTCAGCTGGGGCACCTCAGAACTTCAAAATAATTCAACAAAATTTTGCACAGTCATTTACTTTCACCAAATGCAACTTTTAAACACTATTACGTTTGGAAATTCGCATTTTAGTTTTTTCGCACCACCCTACTATAGGTATATATGAGCTACAGCGTCGCGTTTTTTCATTAAAACTTCAAATTTATACCAGTAAAACGTACGATTCGAATTGTTTTGGGGAATTTATCAAAGTCTTTCGAAGTACCTAAAGTTTTGTATGAAACAAACTTTAGTAAAAAAGTGTCGGTTAGATTGCACCGCTCGAATGCCTTGGTAAGCGATTCGATCCCAGATGTTCAGCGACACTGTGACCGGACTTACGTCGACGGCCACGGCTCTAGGCCGTAAATATGTGTTTTCAATCTGCATTTATGCAAAGAAAAGACGCCATTGCCGTTATGACGTTATAATGGTGTGAACTTGATTTCCTTTAGGCGGGTTTTACAAATTGTATGTCTTCAAATTTTAAGCGCAGAAATGCGATCGGCTGCATTTTAAAATTACTCAATTATTTGTTAACTTTGCAAGAAGGTAGCAATCTATAATTACGCTCTGTCTCAAGTTTAAATAAAGCGCCCCCAAAGATCAACCTAACCTATAACGACCAAATTTGTAATCAATTAGCTACATTGGTAAGAGCGTACGTAAGAGAGCATGCGGATCGCTTCCCGAAGGTGGCTTAATTTTTTTGTTTCAGAGATTTAAATCTCGGGCTAGCACGATCCGTACACGGGGACCTTAAATGGCGTGGCGCCTATTCAAACGGGCAGCGGTGATAAAGGATCTCACCCGATCAATTCATTGAAAAATCAGAATGGTCGAGGCCATGTATAGGCCTACGGTCGCTATAGAAAACATATAGGCCCCTACATTTAGGCTTACTTTCATGTATTATAAATATGTTCAAACGACTATCTATTAATAGGCTACTATTAACATATACATATACATTTATTTGTTGTTATTTAATTTTATTACTTTTATTTGTTGTTATTTAATTTTATTACATTTATTTTATTTCAGATGGATATTGGGCCTATATTTCAAGATAAAGTAATTAATTTCATGATTAAATCATTCCGTCTCAAAATTTGCGCCCCCTATTCAGTTGCGCCCTGTTCCATGGCACCGCTGGAACACCCCTCGCAGGCCTCGCTATATAGACCCCTATAGGCCTACGGTAGGCCTACTGTAATTTGTATTTGTATGATTCAGTTGCATGTAGGCCTACATTTGACAATGGAGCTTAATGATCGAACGGTAGGCCGTTTATTTTACGACGCCTTCATATCAACGATGATTGGCGTTGAACGGTAGGCCTATGTAGCCTATAGGCCTATATGGGCCTACAGACCCACGACTTTAAGCACGTCTATCGTAGGCCTATCAATCTCAATACATCAAACTGCAAGGCGCGTGCTTGACAATTAAATTTACCATTTTAATTAGTTTGGTGTACGCCTACTACTTAATTGGGCCTGCTTATGATTGTCGATGCAGACAGTTTTATACCAATTAAGTTTCAAATTAAGTAAAACAGTGTCATTTTAAGGTCTTTGATTATGCTTTATAATCTTCAAGTAGCCTACTACAGAGAGGGGTAACAGAACAAATCTCGGCTTGCTGACCGTGAGTTCCAGGCAGTGGCGGCGATCTTGTCTGAGAGGTGGGGGGGGGGACAAAGTCGACAATGGTCTGGTCGATGACCTTTTTTCAGGAATTCATCTCCCAAGAAAAATTTTCTTCTGAGGAATTAAGGAGACTTTCTACGAATTCATCTCCAAAAAAAGTTGATGACTTTTTTTAGTCATTGACATTTTTAACAACTTTTAACCGTCTTTGAAACCCTCACGCGCAATTACATTTCTTGGCCTTTTTTGGGTGTTTCTTAACAATTTGGGGGAGGACAAATGTATGGCGTGTCCCCCCCCCCACTCTTAAAGGTGGGGTCATGTCCTCGACCCCCCAGGATCGCCGCCCATGGCTCCAGGCTTCAAGATCAACAGACTTTCATTCAATCATTCATTCGTTTTGATAATTTATATAGCGTCTCTTCAAGAAACCTACTCAGAGGTACTCCCAGTCCAGCCACAGTTGAAAAGAGAAGACTTTAGCAGGCGGTAGAAAGTAGGCGAACTGCCTCGTAGAAATAAGCGCAAAGAAGGTGGGAGCCCATTCCACGTAGAGGGGCCAGCTACTGAGAAGGCACAACGCTGTTTAACTGAGGAGCGGGACCGAGGGACCAAACGCTCACCCCCAGTTGCAGAACGCAGAACTCAACGGGACATTAGGCTAGAGAGCGGGCAGCAGAGATCAGATAGGTAAGACGGTGATAGGCCTAAACGAGATATTACAAATCCGGTGAGTTTGGTTGAAGAAGAGCAGTGGCGGCGATCTTGTTTGACAGGTGGGGGGGACATTTTGGAACTGATCTGGTGAAAAAAGAGTTTTGAACTGATCTGGTGAAAAGAGGTCAAAAAAATTTTTCACGTTGACGCGCGAAAAAAATTTTATGACCTTTTTTGGGGTTTCCTCAAAATTTGGGGGTCCGATGTATGGCGTGTCCCCCCACTCTTAAAGGTGGGAGGGTCTTGTCCCCCGGGATCGCCGCCCATGAAGAAGAGGCCTATTGGAAAGATGGTTAAATAATAAATAGGCTCATCCGTAAAAATCAGAAGCTCTAACTCACATCCCTACCAGCATGTCCACATTGAGCTCATAGGTATAGAACCCATTTTCTCACATGGGGCTGATATGGAGTCCACTCGAGACCCATCTATTGCTCTGTTCTGTAATGTAACTATTCTGTTTTGTCGTGCTGGAGTCGGGAGCACCTCTCAGCAGCCCTCTTGAGAGGCGCTATATAAATTTCTTAATGAATGACTGAATCTATTGCCAATAACAATACTAGCAGCAAAATGAGACCGTGCGTTACTATACTTACTTACCCTAATAACGTACGCGTACCGTAGGCCTATACACGTACGTGTACGTAATCGAAAAGAATAACGTAAGCCTACGCATACCGTAGGCCTACGCGTATGTTAAAAATGATCAGTTTGCTCTAAAGTATAAGGTCTATAGTCTCCCCGTAAGCAGGCCTAATTATTTACCGAAATTTAGGATTACCAGTTACATGACCACTGGCAGCGACCATCCTATAAGGCAATGCTGCCCAACCTTTTTGACACCATGGGCCACCGAAAAAAATATTCTTGAAGCCGAGGTCCGCACCAGTAAACTCAAAAGCAATGACTAAAATTTATTGAAAATTATCAACTGTGGACAATCGTGCGTTTTAAAACTTTAATCAAGTTTAATGCGTCGTGGAAAATGGATTTTGTGCTCACACTGTCAAATCATAAGCCAAGTAACGAACGCATAGTTATGCAAGCAGGGGCGTCTATCCCCCAAGTCATTGGAGCAACTTCCCCTTCCCCTCTTCTTCCCCCTTCCTTCCCCCTCGTTAATAGTGGCACACACACTGACAGATCTCCCCCTATTTCTTGGATGGAGCATTTGCTCCAAGGTTTCTATGGTGTAGACGCCCCTGCAGTGTATGCAAGTAGGCCAGTACTATACGTGACTGTCTTTTACTTATTTTTCTAGCAAGCTCGGGCGGCCCATTTCATATCAGCCTGCGGGTCGCATACGGCCCGCGGCCCGCTCAGGGGCGTTACTTTGGTCTAAAAAGTGGGGTTACCATGCAATTTCTTACATACACGAAGCAAGGCGGAGACTGCAATCTCTGGAAGGCACAATAATAAAATATTGATTGGCATTGTTCAAAAAGGGGTACGCTTATGCTTACCCGTCATAATGACGGAGAGGGAGAGGGACGGAGGGAAGGAGTGAAAGCGCCGTCAGTTCCCATTAATGCCCGCATTCGCAATGACTGTTAGGGCCTAATGAGTCGCAAGGACAAACCTTGACCTCGTTGGACTTTTTAAGCGAACCAAGTATTTTCACATGCATGGTCAGCTTTATGTTGCATGTCGGAGGGCATGCCGGAAAATTGACTGCAGTCGGCCTGTTCCCTCTGCATCGACTTCAGCCACTAAGGGGCGGCGGTTTCGCCCTTAGTGACTGCCCTGGGGCGGCGGTTTCGCCCTTAGTGACTGCCGTGATGGTGACTGCCCCCTAGTGACATGCATCGACTGGAGTCGGCCTCTGGCGTCCGAGGTAGCATGAGTCAGAGCGTTAGTCTATGACAGATGTATACACAGAGCTGGCCTTTTATATATAAGGATTGTTCGATTTTCTTTTCCTCTGTGTAACATTGTATACAAAGCGCTGTGCGTTTCCTTTGCGTTCAAACTTAAACGATCCGGCTATATTCAAGCCAATTCTCCCTCTATCGCAGAGCTTACAAACAAAGCTGAAACTGTATTATTTAAAGCTGTCCTGTGTAATGAAAACCATTCACTAAGATGCCTTTTCCCTAACCATCATTTAACTCCCTATTTTCTTAGAGACAGACCTCATAACTTTAACCTCCCTGATAAAGACTCACGAAACTTTATTTCTCGTATGTTATTCGCCAACTCATACTAAGCTATTACTTCCTCAGTTCTATTTTTCATGTACACCTACAGCGTTTTGCCTGTTGTTCTACGTAATAAACGAATATATATATATATATATATATATATATATATACATATATATATATATATATATACATATATATATATATATATATATATATATATATATATATATATTAAAGAATACACTTACGTACTTATTTATATATTCGTCGTAATTGTAATTGTAACCGAAAACTTATAT
This sequence comes from Allolobophora icterica, assembly GCA_963556255.1. NCBI lineage: Eukaryota > Metazoa > Annelida > Clitellata > Crassiclitellata > Lumbricidae > Allolobophora > Allolobophora icterica. Next base: position 3,899,548 of record OY744606.1, on the reverse strand, counting down.
AGCGCCACTCAAATCAGCGGCGCTTTCAACCCGCATCAATGCCGGCACCGGCAAAAAGGAAAGTTTTCAGGCGTCTACGGAACTGGAGAGGAGAGAGGGCAAGAAGCTCTTGGCGGAGAAACAAGGGGAGACAGTTCCAAGCAGAGGGGCCAACATAGGCGAAACTTCTGGATTGTGCCGTGGAAGATCGCATGCGAGGGACAACCATAAGGCCGCGAGCCGAAGATCGCAAGGAAGCCCTCGCAGGCAAGGAAGAAACTGGGTTGCAAAAATTCATTAGGTAAGACGGAGCAGAGGCAGTAAGGCAGTTGCGCATGAGAGTGAGGGTTTTAAACTGAATTCGCTGTTGAGCAGGGAGCCAGTGGAGAGAATCACGGATAAAGGCAGAAATGTGGGCAAACTTGGGAATGTCACCTATAAGCCGAGCAGCAGCATTAAGGATAGTCTGGAGTTTGTGCATATTGGAGGAGGAAAGGCCAATGTACACAGCATTGCCAAAGTCTACCCTAGTGCAGATCAGAGCATGGACCAGTGTAGTAACAGCATGAAATGAAAGAGACTTGCGGATGGATCGGAGCTGGCGAGGATGATAAAAGCAAGATCTGGATACATGGTTAACTTGATCAGTAAAGGAGAGGGTAGGGTCAAGGACAATCCCCAAGTCACGAACAGAGCAGGAGAATTGAATGAGGGGAAACCTAAGATGTAGAGATTCAAAATCAATCTTGGTGAGTTGGAGGCGACCACCGAGCCAGATAAACTGAGTCTTGTCGGGGTTCAGCCGCAAGCGATTAGAGGAAAGCCAAGAATCCAGAGCAGAGGCTGCTGCTAAGATTCGTTCGACCATTTGGACAGCAGAAGAGGCTGGACCATGAATTAGAGACTGGGTGTCATCAGCATACTGATGAGACGAAACCCCATACTGCTGGAAAATCCCCCCCAAGGTCCGAAGTATATAGGATGAAGAGCAGAGGAGCAAGAACAGAGCCTTGGGGGGAGGCCATAGGAGGTAGTGGCCCAAGGAGTACGATGTGATCCAAAGACCACAGATATGGACCTGTCAGAGAGGAAAGAGCGGAACCATAAAAGGGCACTATCAGAGATACCGAAGGATATAGATAGCCGATTTAAGAGAATAGAGTGGTCTACCGTGTCAAAGGCTGCGATGATATCATAGAGAGCTAACAGGGTGACATGACCACGGTCAAGAGCTTGGAAGACGTCGGCTAGGAGCCGGACTAGTAGGGTTTCAGTTGAGTAGGATTTCCTAAACCCAGATTGAAATGGAGGCATTAGGGAATTAGATTCGAGGTAGTGGACCAATTGAATGAGGGGAAACCTATGTTTGAAACGTATGTTTGTAACACAAACTGCTATCGAGCCGTCTACATGATCATAACTCTAGCATGAAGAATAATAAGGGCACTCCAGTTACACAATATTTTTTAATCAATCTAACCATGAACTTCCCAATTACGCTAACAGAAGAGATTACCAACCCAGAGACAGACAGAAGAAATAGACTCGCGACAATAACATACGGTCCTGGATGAAGCAACTATCGGAGCGAATCTAGCACGCTCCGAGATATAAATGAAACGCGGCCAAATTGTCACTGATGACGTCAACTATTCGTTAAAAGCGTTTCGTAGGCGGCCGTTGCTAATTTCTACAAAAAATTAACTAAAATATCCTGTTATTTATTGAACTTAAATTTTTATTTATTATTCTGGATTCTAACAACAAGGCCTATTACTTGCAATCTTTCGATGCGTGTATGGGTTGATTGTGTAGGGAAGTTCTGAAAATTTACTTTCCACGACACCCTCGGCTTTGGATTTACGTCGTATGCTTAGTCGTCTGAAGGCCCTATGGTCGTTCGAGTTCTGGGTTAGAAACCTGACCTAAAGTTGACGGTTTAAACAATCTAATTACAAGGCACAAAGATGAATCCGCCGGGACCTACTTACCCAATGGCCTCTTTGTATGTGGGAGATCTCCATCCAGAGGTTACAGAGGCCATGTTATTTGAAAAGTTCTCGACAGCAGGACCTGTGCTCAGTATTCGCGTCTGTCGAGACATGATCACAAGACGAAGTTTGGGATATGCATACGTCAATTTCCAACAACCTGCGGATGGTAAGTTAATTCTACAAAAACTTGCCGCTTGTGTGTTATTTTAATAGTAATCGACTTCGAATGTTAACTTTAAATACAGAAATAAACTAACTGAGCAGTCCATTGTTGCTTGTTAATGAACTCGTTGTAATTCAGAGGCAAAGCCACATGAGTCATATGAGCTTGATGTGGTAACACTAAAGTTTAACACTTTAACAATGAGCTGCATTGGTATCCCAGTCATTTTTAGTACACTCTCGTGCTAAGGGTAGCCCCTACAGAAATGTGATATATTTCCAAATTATTGCAGCTGAAAGAGCCTTGGACACTATGAATTTTGATACCATCAAAGGGAAACCGATTCGCATCATGTGGTCACAACGGGACCCATCACTCCGCAAGTCAGGTGTGGGAAATATCTTTATCAAGAACTTGGACAAGAGCATCGATAACAAAGCCCTGTATGACACATTCTCTGCATTTGGAAATATTCTATCTTGCAAGGTTTGTATAGTTTGCTTTGCACCAACAAATATTCATTTGTAAGTCTACAAAGGTGTGCTGTTAGTCTGTAACTCTCCTATGGAGACAGTACTCGGCCCTTGTTTTTCAGGCTAGGAATACTGCCATTTGATTTGATTATTAAGCTGCAGATTTGTATATTTATGTTTAGATTTCAGTGTAAACTGTCACCTGTAAATTTTCATAGGTATTTTTATCTGAACCTGAAAGTACACGATCATTATACTAAATCTTGCAGTAAATATCACACATGTAATGCTCACTCAGATATAAGGCAGTTTCCTGTTTTGGTTCGTGGGCCAACTCTGTGCAATGCTTTGCCCACTGAGTTAATTTCCCTGTCTACTGTACACCATTTTGAAACAGAGTTAAAATGGTATTTGATGGAATCACTGTGTGTAACATATGATGAATGGTTAATATATGTATAATTCAAATGTGTCTGTATCGGGTACTGCACAAGAATTCACTTTGTACAATTCTGTACCCTGAAATATTTCTTTACTGGTTTCGATTTATGCTTTGATGGTCTGTGTTACATTGTGTCAAAGCTGCCTCTGAAGATGGAATTGTAAGCTGTGCAGCCTGTGAATGGCTACTAACACCGTAACACTGACATTTCCCTGCTCATCTGGATATGCTTGCTTTTTAGTGGCAAAATATTGATACTTTTTGTAGATTGCAACTGATGTCAATGGATCCAAGGGTTATGGTTTTGTGCACTTTGAAACAGAAGAAGTTGCTAAGCGAGCCATTGAAAAGGTTAATGGGATGCTCCTCAATGACAAAAAAGTGTGAGTTTCACTAGCACAGCCAGACAGCTATAATTATGTTCTAGAATAATAGCAAAGTGTTACTCGTGTGAATATGTCTTTGTCTTAATCCTTTCGTAACGAGAGTGATTAGTTTTCCATACATTTTAGTACACACTCATCGTTGAAGTGTTAACTAGTGTTGTGTGCATTTTACAGTATCTCGTCTGTGTAATCTTTTCATTTAGATAGCAATGTGTGCAGGAAAAATGTTCAGAGCTACTTGAAAGGTGCAGTTGATTCAAAGCATTTATACAGCGCCTCTCCAAGATGCAGATCCAAAGGGAGGCCATTCCAGGTGGCCCAACCACTGAAAGAGCACCATGATATGACCACACATGAATACATCAATTGCATAAATTATGGCATAGGCAATGTATTGATGTAAACCTATGTCTGTATGATTGTATGACTGCACTTGAGGACAGCACTGAATTTCAGAAATGAATGAAAACAGTGGAGGTTATTTTAAATGGCTGGCATCAGGAACTGCTGATGATGATGATGGTAGAGCTGGTGGTCATTGTTTAGCCGCGGTTGTCGTAGTGACGGTGATGATGGTGCATACATTTTTATGGCCTGAAAAAGTGTTGTATTAATCTTGAATCTTAACACACATACCTCCATACACATGTACATACATTACCTCTGATTCAAGCTTATTGACTGGCATGTATTGTATTGTATTGTATTGTATTGTATTCAGATATTTATAAAGCACTTCTAGCGGGAGGGCCATTCAGAAGCGCTCATCTAGTATTATTGTTATTTACCGGGTATTTGCATACACACATGATTTTAATTAATGAATGATGTTCTGGAGATTGAATAACTAGAATTAGAATTATTTGTGGCATTGAAAGTCCTCAGAGTAATGTTCTTTGTGAAGATTCACATCAGTAATAATGTTTTCTTCACATCAGTAATAATATTTTCTTCTGATTGACAGGTATGTGGGGCGTTTCATGTCGAGGAGAGAAAGGATGAATCAGATGGGCGATCAAGCCAAGAAATTTACAAATGTCTATGTGAAGAACTTTGCACATTTTCTTGACGATGAAAAGCTACGGGAATTGTTCGACCCATATGGCAAAATTATCAGCTGCAAGGTACTAACAAGTTTCTTGTCAGTTGTAAATTTTGTCACCCTATAAAATATCTGTGGAATTAGACATTGCTAAATTGTCTAACATGAGTCAAACCCTTGTCTTTGTATAACCACTGAACAAAATTCTGCATACAAATGTCTTGTTTACATGTTCATTTTGTTTACCTGTTCATTTTGTTTACCTGTTTATTTTGTTTACATGTTCATTTTGTTAATTTGTTTACATGATGTTCACTTTTTGTTTACATGATGTTCATTTTGTTTACATTTTTATTTTGTTTGCATGTTCATTTTGTTTACATGTTCATTTTGTGCAGGCATGTTTGTGATAGTACTTTTTCTGAGTTCATTATCAGTTATCTAGTGTCTGTTTTAGTCATCCTGCTTGAACACTCCTAGCATCTGCTAAAGTTCATTCCATGTAGCCTGTGTTTTATGTTTTACATTTGTAGGAATGATCTTGGAGATGGTTTGAGGCCTAGCTGTGTCATTTTGTAACTTGTAGCATGAAAAGTCTGTGAGACATGAGTTGAGAGATAGTGTCTGGTATCCATCAGATGGTGGCCAAATAGTGTCTGGTATCCATCAGGTTATGGCCAAATTCCTCTGACTGTTTCACCAGTTCGGCTGCTTTTGTGCTTTTTCTCATCTAGGTGATGACCGATGAAATGGGAAATTCGAAAGGATTTGGATTTGTGAGTTTCGAAGAACATGAGGCTGCAGTCAAGGTAACTGTTAATCAATCAATCAATCAATCAATCAATCAATCAATCAATCAATCAATCAATCAATCAATCGAAATTTGTATAGCGCCCCTTCAGATCCCTAGTCAGAAGGGCTCTGCAGCAGATATAAGGTTTCAACACTGTCTTGTTTCAGATATTCAGTTGCAGAATGACAATAGCTGCAATGCCCATTGTTTGATCTTTGTCTGCTTTTCAAGGGAACTCAACCTGACTGAGTAGTTCCAGTGTTAAAGGGCCATTGACGTCGCCCTCCTACTTTTTCCAGACTTTGGAATGGCACTATTGGTGCTAAGGTAGTGACAGAGTTACAAACTGAATGAAGAAATTCAACCAATGTTGCATCATATTTTGTAGGCAAGCATAACCTAATGTAATACATAACAGGACATTTACAGGAATCAGCTACAACATGTGTTACATAGACATTTGTAAATTTCTTGGCTTGATCGCCCATCTGATTCATCCTTTCTCTCTTCGACATGAAACGCCCAACATACCTGTTAGTCAGAAGAAGCATTATTACTGATGTGAATCTTCACAATGCAAGCAATCCACCCTTAAACTCTAGTTATGGATTAGTTTTTCAATGAACGTTAGTACACACTTGTTGTTAAAGTGTTAAACTAGACTTCTCGGCTTTTGATATATAATAAAAAAATGGAAGACAAAAGAGTTGTAATAAAATGCAAGCATTTAAGTATGTATCAAACTCTGCCATGGTGTCCGATTTGGTTTTGATGTCTGCCTGCAGTAAGTTTTGAATTATTTGGATTAGGCTGAAGGGGGATTATAAATGAATGGTAACACTCTGGCCTGAAGATCATTAGATCTTGAAAAGTCACAGTTTGATACCGTAAGCCACCTTTAGGTAGACTCAGCCTTCTGCTCCCTAGGGGGCAGTGCAGTAAAATGAGTTGGCACCTTACAGGCTGCCGAGATGTGTTGTAATGATAAATTTACCATCATGTTTCAATTGTCTCAATGTAACTTGTTGCAATTTATCAGTGAGCTAAGTAAACATGAATATTATTATCATTATTATGTCAAAATGCAACTGGTACATGTAGAACATTTTTTAGAAATGTGATAACTAACATCAGGGAGATGTATCTCCCAAAGATACAATGCATTTCCCTTTGATTGTGCTGCCACTTTGACCGTTTTTGGACAGCTGCCACAGGTTTTGGTTCAAATGTGATGATGACACAGTGAATATGCAACAAAACTTAGAGCAGCTGTTGTGCACATGATGTATGACATTTGTACAGTCTTGTTGTCAAGACCTTAAACCTCAAGACCAAGACCAAGACTTTGAACCTCAAGACCAAGACCAAGACTTTGAGCCTCAAGACCAAGACCAAGACTTTGAACCTCAAGACCATGACCAAGACTTTGAACCTCAAGACCAAGACCAAGACTTTTGGTCTCAAGACCAAGACCAAGACTTTTAAAACGAACTCGAGTGCACTCGAGACCAAGACCTTGGTCTCGAGGACAACAAGACTGCTTTTGTATGTATATTCTCAAACCAGGAGGTGTGCCAGGTCCTTTGACTAATCTTTGTGGCCTTCTGTGAACAGGCTGTCGAAGAACTGAACAGCAAGGATATCAGTGGTCGTGAGCTGTATGTCGGTCGAGCCCAGAAGAAGGCTGAGCGACAGGCAGAGTTGAAGGAAAAGTTTGAGCGTATCAAGACAGAAAGAGTCAATCGTTATCATGGTGTCAACCTGTATGTCAAGAACCTTGATGACAGCATCGATGACGAGACCTTGAGAAATGAGTTCAGCCAGTTTGGAAATATCACCAGTGCTAAAGTATGTTGTCTCTTGAAGGCCATATGCCCCAATGTGAATTGCAACATTGTGTTAATTAGATCTCAAGTTTATTACACTTACTGTTAAATTAATTGAATGGGTCATTTGAACCACTGATGTATTGTAAAACTTTTTGATTAGAATTCAGTTTCACTGGCATTACTGTTGTTGATGGGCACAGCACACCATATAAATGTCCAGATGAACATGTAATGTGGGTTGAAATGCAAGAATGATCACTGTTTTTGGCTAATGCCACTCGATTTGAAGTCTGTTATCTCGTTTGCTCTGGATCACAGGTCCTTGGTCCATAACAGTTGAGCTGTTACGCTGAGTTGGTGGAGGTGAAGGCTGTGACTTCATAAATTTCAGAAATTAAATTAGGCAATGATTTTTTTTTCAAATGAGAAATTCAGTGTAAGAAGCCTAGCAGTATAATGCTTCAACTTGTATCCCATTCATCAATTATTATATAATGGAGCTGAATTTCATTTAATTTCATTTCCTGTATGTGGAGTAACTGCAACCTGTTTCGTTAGGTATTTCATGTTATACTTGTTGCTGTCATGAAGAATTTAGTTGTCACTGGTTTTGTAAAGATAGTTATTTGGCACAGTAGCCAAGTGGTTACAGTGCTTGACCTGTAGCACAGAGAATACAGGTTCGAGCCTCCACTCAGGCGGTCACTGTGTAAGGACCTTGAGCAAGTCCTTCTTGCACAGCTGCTCAACACCATCGATGTTCTGTCATATGGTCGTGTGTGCATTTCTGAACGTAGGAAGGTTGGCAATATCAAGTACAGTTGTATTATATTATTTTATTGTATTTTTCTTAAATAACGTGTGTTTTTGCACTGAAAATGTCTGGTATTTCCTGTGGACCATGTCAAATCGTTAGTTTGGAGATGCTTTGTTTGCAGGTGATGATGGAAAATGGGCGATCAAAAGGCTTTGGATTTGTCTGCTTCAGTTCTCCCGACGAAGCAACAAAAGCCGTTACAGAGATGAATGGTCGTATCCTGGCCTCCAAGCCACTTTATGTTGCTCTCGCTCAGCGTAAGGAAGATCGTAAAGCTCATCTTGCATCTCAGTACCTTCAGAGATTCTCCAGTTTGCACATTCCAGTAATACTTCTATCAATATTCTTAGTCTGCTCTGTTTTTCCATCTATTTCTGTTGAAAATGTGGTAGATAATAGTTGATTTTATTATTTTTTTCCATCTATTTCTGTTCAAAATATGTTAGAAAATAGTCGATTTTCTTTAGTTTTCCATCTATTTCTGTTTCATGAAGTTACATCAGCTGCTATAGAGCCTTGACATTCTAAGGACATATAGCACATAAGTTATTGAGGTTATTCTTGACAAGAAGTATTGTGCTATGTTTCATGAAGTTACATCAGCTGCTATAAAGCCTTGACATTCTAAGGGCATAGAGCATATCAGTTAGTGAGGTTATTCTTGAACAAGGAGAAGTATTGTGCTGTGTTTCATGAAGTTACATCAGCTGATATATAGCCTTGACATTCTAGCCTTGACATTAGAGAGAAGGAGGACCAGAGGAGACGTAATTGAAACGTATAAGATTATCCCTGGAAAGGAGGCAGTGCAGTGGGAGGATTTCTTTGAATTGGCACCAAGCAAGGTTATCCAGGACATAGGTACAAATTATTTAAGAAACTAACCAAACTTTAGGGCAGAAATTCTTCAGTGTAAGAGTTGTAGATTTGTGGGATGTTTTGGATTACAGTACTGTCTCTGTGGACACTATCACAGTAATTTTAAGAGGAAGGTTGGGAGTATGGGTTATTAAGTTCCAGGTTAAATTGCAGTGGTTCTAACACAGGGCTTCTGAACCACTTGTTATATAATTCAGGTACCATTACCTGAGAGTGAGTGATCTGGCACTCAGTATCATTAGGTTATTCCCCAAAATTGAAGAATTTGTTGAGAAACTGCCTTACTTTGTTTCCAGGGACAACAAGTGGGACAGATCTTCCATCCTGGTGGTGGTGGCTATTTTGTGCCGGCCATGCCACAAACGCAGAACTACTACACTCCACCTCAGGTCACTCAGATTCGTCCTTCAGGGAGATGGTCGCAGCCAATACGTCCAGGACTTGTCCAGAATCCAGGTCATTTGTTGTTATTATTAAGACTTTCTGAATTTAATGTGAACATTTCCTAATTTTTTACTGTCATCAGGACCTGTACATTATGAAATTCTTGCACGTCTCCATACAATTGTAAGGAGCTGTACTGGCTTCCAGTCAAGGACAGAATTGCACTGAAGATCAAACAATCAGGGTCTCTTGCAGCATTCCCATGTGGGTCCTATCAGATGTTCAAGGGCATGCTAGCAGAGGTAGGCCAATTCATAGATGCCTTACTGTTAGTCTGGGTGTGTATGTGGTGTACGTGCATGTGCACGTGGTGTATATGTTGGTGTATATGTAGATACATCGGGGTGCGTGATAGTGTAGTGGTTAGCATGCTGGACTATCAATCTAGAGGTTTGGGGTTCAAATCCCCACAGAGCAGAAATTTGGTTCAAGATTTCTCTCCACCTGCACCCCCTAGCCAACTCAGCTATAATGAGTACACTGACCATACACTGTCAGTGGGAAGATGAGACTAGCCCTCCTGTGGAAAAGAGTTGTTTACGGCCATGCAGAATTTCTGTGTTGTTGAGTTATGAACTTTATTTAAGAAGAAACACAGGAGCCTGGCACAAAATGAAACTACCCACTGTTGTCTAAGGATTTACAACTAATGTAATACAGCATTTATGTACAGTAAATGTGTAATTATAAGGCTTCCAACTAATTTGGGAAATGTGCTGCATTGTTCAGGACTAAGAAATTAGGCCTCTCCATGTTGTGTGTATGTATGTATGTGTGTTTATAAATATGTGTGTATATATGTTTGAATATAGTTAAAAATATGGGTAAGAGCTGTTCTTATTTCTGCAATACAGCGTACCAGTCAACATCCGGTGGCTCAACAATGCGTCAAGCTAGGTCAGCTGGTCAGCTACCAGTTCGTCAACCAGTTAGTGCACGGCCAATAACTGGACAGCATCAGGTGGCTGGAAACCAGAGACTTCCACCCGGTGAGCGACATTCAAAAGGAAAATATCCGAGTTAATGTTTGTGCTGGAAAAGCCTTATAATACAGATTTTTGCATTATAAATCAAACAGGTCATAAAACAATTTTTGACAGCTTTTCAAAGCACCTGGATGATGCCGAATTTAATGCTTGTGATTATGGACATTGCAGTGACTTTGAGAGATACTTGTTAAAAGGTGATGTAGATGTAGTTGGATACATTCTGAATCTTCAGAATAGTGTCCTGTAAGATACGATAAATTAAGCGATAAGCTATCATACTCGCTTATCCTGCTTGGTAGTATGTAACAATGTTGCGTATTTGTCAATATTACCTAATTGGAATAAATGAATATTGTATTGTGTTGTATCATACGACAATGGTAGATGCTTCATTAGAGTTTTTACATGTGTAAAATAACAAATTGGAAGTTTAAATCTTCGAGCATCTATTCATAGTGTGCACAAATGTGTTGTCTGTTTAAGGTTTTCCGCCACAAGTGATGCATCAAGGAATGACTGGTACAATGCCAGTCTTGCACAGTCCTCGACCTCCGTTCAAATATTCTTCAGTGCTTCACAATACCTCGCAGCCTTATACCTCTAATTCTATTCAGCAGGTAATTGCATTTCATTACACCTGTATGAAAACGTGTAGTAAATACATTTTCAAAGCTGTTATGCTTTTAACATTATTTCAATTTATATTTTGTACATGTGAAAATCAAACTTCACCAAACTGCAGAAGGACCTTAATTAAGCTTAATTATCTTAAAATTTCAAGACACATTTTTCTGATGGTCATTTAACTCCACTTTTACAAATTTTTCCCGAGGGAGAACTGGTTTTGCAAAGTTTTGCGATGTGTTTTTCAGTTTTCCCTGCTTTTAAAATTCGTGGTTGTTCTGTTCTGTCAGTTGATTCTTTATGTCAATGCATGTCGGTCAGAATCATTTTCTCATCTATCTTGCTGTTTAGACTCTGACCAGATTTGCTATTATATTGCCTTGAGCATTAGAAGTTAGCAACACAGAAGTTATTGGACTTGACTAGATTTATAAAAGGAATCAACTGATGACTTTGAACACTGTTACTGGTGAAAGGAGCATAATCAAATTCAATGCCCTTCAAACACACACTTCATTGATATATTTCCAAGACCATTCAATTGTGTAAATCAAGCAAATTGAACAATGAAGACATCAAGAATGATTGACTTGGCTAAGTTAATACTTTGCTTATATATTGTAAAGTTCTGTTTACGTGACACGTGAAGTACACGTGCCAGTGCGTAACACTGATCCATTCAGTGTTACTGTTGTTTGTATGTATCTGGACTTAAATTATAAGTGCATTATAGGAACCCCACAAAAGCATTACTGTTGTAATGTTGGCTTGTATTTGTCATAGCTTGGGCGTTTTGGACCACGTTTGAAATGGGTGGTACATGGTAGACTAGTAGTTAGCATGCTGGAATGTCAACTGATAGGTTGGGGGTTAAAATCCTCACCAGGGCATTTACTTTGTTTCAAGATTACTGCTCCACCATCGCCCCCTAGCCTGCTCAGCTGTAATGAGTACACTGACCATACACTGTTGGTGGGAAGATGAGACGGTGCGGGAGAGTACTAGCCACCCACAGGGAGAATTATCACAGGTTCTGGTTGCATTGTAGGCCGTCCATGTGCAGGGTCAGGAGCCTTTGACTTCAACTATGCTGGCTGCAGCCATGCCTCAGGAACAGAAGCAGATGCTCGGGGAAAGGTTGTTCCCACTGATACAAGATATGTATCCAGATTCAGCCGGAAAGATCACCGGAATGCTCCTGGAAATAGACAATTCCGAGCTTCTTCACATGCTGGAGTCAAACGAGTCGCTCAAGGCCAAGGTCTCTCAATATATTACAAATTCTACAAATAGACTTTTAAAGTTTTGTTCTGGTTCTTACTGTTCATTATTCACCCTTTTTGACATTTTTAAAACATATTTTAAAATATAACAGAAAGTATTCACTTCCATGCAAACCAAATAGATCACTGCACACAATTTCAGACAACTCCTTTGAGAAGTTCTGTAAAGTTTGAAGTAAATATCCCAGACAAGTACACAAATACATACATACATACACATAATTAAGTTCCAATTTTATCTGGACTTAATTCATCTCATGGCTAGCATGTGTTGCATATGCTGAAAATTAGATGCTCAGTAAGTTTGGCTTCTGGTGACTCCAATTTTATTCATGCCCCATGTCCTTCATCTCCAGTTCCAGGATGCTGTCCTAGTGACAGTTTTCTTAATTTTGATAGACTGACAACGATCTGCCTGCTGCTCATTCCCATGAACACTACCTATAGAAAACTCATTCATAGAACTGGATAACCATTTCTGATCAAGTCACAACTAAGATCGAATGATTCCTGTTGAGCACTGCATATGCCTCGGTGTGAGTGATCCCAGTTCGCCTCCCTATGGTGATTTGAATCTTGGGCTAGCACGGTCCGTACATGGGAACCTTAAAAGCTGTGGTGTCCATTCTATCGGGCAGCAGTGGTGAAGGATCTCACCCGATCAATTCACTGAAAAATGAGAAGAGTCGAGGCAACACGATTGCTATTGTATATTTACTAAACAATGTCTTAAATGTCGAGACTGTGCGTTAACTTTGTGGTTGTCGTTGCTGTTGCTAGGTCGAGGAAGCAGTCGCTGTCCTTCAGGCTCATCAAGCAAAGGAAGCATCTACCATCAGTGTCGTTCAAGGCACACACGACTAGAGTCAAACGACCGTTGGCTGGTCTTAGGACACGAGAAACACTTTGCCACCATATGGCGTCTGTTGAGGTCAACTACCGGTGCTGACCCTATGCTAGTTGTTGTTTAAGTGCCTTATTCCTGTTCTCTTATTCATAAATGCTTTTAATACTTACATCAGTTGCTGGTAAACCTAATCCCAGCAATTAGAAAAAAACTGTTCTAAGATATCTTAATCAACAAAAATGAGGTCATGAAAACTTTGTTATGTTAACTTTGTGTAGCCTGCGTAACTCAAAACTTTCTAGGCCACCGAAATTAGTAGCTTGTTAGTAAAAATTCTCACGTTAAATATGGAACAAAAATACAGAATAAAGGATTATGAAGCGATTCAGCTAATTAGATAATTTCAGCTGTCAACATCATCTTGGCTTCATTCCTTATAATACATGAATTTCAAATTTTGAACTGTACAGCAAGTGAAACTGCTTCAGGCTACATAGTTCCCTTGTTACTGTAACATTACGCAGTGTTCAAAGCTTGATGTAGATTTGTTAGCATTTATTCACTCATCACTTGCTTGATGAAACCAGGTTTTTTCTTTCAGTTGATGTTTTTTTGTGTTTAATTTCATCTTTTGTTATCAACTTTTGTTATCTTGTTGCTGTTGAACTATTATCAGTGTTTTTGTTTTTATCAGTGTACCACTGCAAGAATTAAATAAAATTCAACATGTTCTACTTGATGCTCAAAAAACGTGTTGGTGTCGCTCTGTACTCCTGTAACCTTGTAGCTTTGGTAGAAAGACTGGCAAATGTAAGTGCATAGGCTGAAAACTATGAGCAGGTATAAACAGCCACACAAAGACACGATATGTCATTACTAATCATAATCGTAATCTCCAAACTTCTAAAGTGCTACTCGAAAGCCAAGCGCAGATCACACGATTATTCAGGAGTGCGAAGTTAAGCTTAGAAATTAAACACTGAAAACAAATGGGAAATTACCAGCAAGCTAGAGAACTTCTAATCAGGAAACAACAATGAAGCTGATTTGCTTTTTGTGGATCCAGAAAGACCAACTCAATGGTGCTGGTAATGAAGTTAACATGCAAGTACTTGTGCAGTGCATTTTACAATTATTATGGAGGACTGTGTCTCTGATTTGCGAGGCTACACATACTGGAGGTTCCTTGGCATCAACAATTGATGTTGCAATGCTGCAAGAGCGAATCCCTTCTTCTGTGCATCTGGGAAAAGACATTGTTCCACTGTTGAGACACATGAAAGGGACAATTACAAGTTTGACCAACAGGGATTTCTGACGAAACTCTTGATGGAGCCAACACCGAGCCTACAAAAAGTGTATGCCAGACCTAGCTCTCAAACATCTTCAGATCCATTTGGAAATGTGAAGGCTGAGGTATAGGAACCCAGGCTACCAATGAAGCACAATTGTAACTGTAATTAGTAACTTCTATTGTGCCGGCATCTAATGCACAAGGCATCAGCCGATGACACACCAAAACCAAGCCGTAATCAGGTCATTACGCAGAAGATCAGTCCATAAGACACGGAGGCAGCCTATGGTGGATAGGCAGTTTGAAAGTGGTAAGTTTTAACTTGAGAACAAAAATGATTAAAAGTCCACAGCCTCAACACAAGAATTATTCTAGCACTGTTCACATGATGAGAAATAACCCATTCATGCACAGCATATAAATAGCACCCCTTCAAGCTTTAATCAATTCACAGTCTGGACAACCGATAGATTACAACTGAAAGAGCAGCACACAAGGTTTACTCTGCTCAGTCAAGATTATTGGTTTCTATCCAAATTCGACTCGAAAATTATGTTTCACAGACGCAATGTTGAACCAAGACAATCGAGCAACTACCACATAGGAATAATGTTCTGTCACTTGCTGTTGGCTACATGTTTGGATTACTGGGGTTTTGGCGATGTGTTGCGAAACAGGCAGCTGGATGATGTCCAATGTGGACTGCTGTAACTCTTCACCTAGTACTGGAATTATCAAGGCAATCCTATTCAAGATCACATTCATATTTACAAGTATCAGTTCCACGTAATTGTTACCAGTATGTGATGACAGAATTTCTGCAAAGCCTCCACCACAACTGTTACATATTTCGTTCTAGAATTATTTCCTCCACTTTTAGCACCATGTAAGATTACACCAATAATATACAGGCATGCTTAGGTAAGTACTTTGCCAAATCAAACGTAAGACTTATCTCAAATTTACTTGCAAAGGTAGGTTCTGCATACTTTCATTTTATATGACTATAATTCAACTTACAGTTGTAGGTATATTATTATACATTTTAGACATAACACAAAAAATTACCAAAATAACTCTCGAGTTACTCTCCACAGTTACTCATATAAGACGTGTTTAGATAGTACTTCAAATTAGAAATGTAGTAAAGTAAAGTTTTATGACAAAGGACAAAGCTATAATCCACTGAGCTAAGTAAGAATGCTGGCTGTGGTAGCACACACATAATCAGATTATCAACCAAAATGTCCCCAAACAACAATATTTTGGAAACAAAATGAATCTCCTCTCTAAACCGTTAGCTGCTCGTAGACTGTTTGATGCCAGCAATCAGTGATTTCTGTACGGTTAACAGTTCACACAGAGTTTGAAGTAGCGAATTTTTTTTATCGACGCCAAGCTGTTCAACATCGTATTCCGGTTCCGATGGCCATGAATGTTCCAAACGTTCCACCACCTTGAACCATTGTTTTGCCAACAGTGTTGACTAATTCTCGGCCACGCAGTCCAAAGCTTAAACAGAAACACACATTATTATTAATGCAAACATTTTTCAAAATGCACAAAGTCACAAAGAAATGTGATATGAGGTGCAGTCAGTTAGTCACCAGGTGAAGAAGAACAGTTAGTTCAATCAATCAATCAATCAATCAATCAATCAATCAATCAATCAATCAATCAGAAGCTTGAAAGCCACTGAGAAATAGTGAGTTTTGAGGAATTTCTTAACGGAAGAGTTAGAGTTCGAGCATCAAGTTCAGGCCTTAGCCAGCCACCCGTCCACCGTCCTTTGGACGGGTGAAAATTATTTTGGACAGGCATAAACTGTGCATGATTCTCCTCCAGCACCATCCAGCTTCTTCTCGAAAGACCAACATTGTTGACGATAAAATGTTAAGCATTTTTACAGCGCATTTTCAAACCTAGTTAACATCTCTGTGTGCAACCAGAAAAAGCTTTGTGCAATGACTTATAAAGTTGTGTGCAATTACACATTGCACAGCTTAGAGGAAACATTGCAGCTGAACTGTATAACTAGTTTTTAAAACCCATTTAGATAATTTTCCCACATGTACAATGTTTCTACCAGCTAGCAGATATAAATATGGCACAATAAATATAGCTACTTATATATAAGGGGAAGTTTATTTTGTCATGCGGTTGTAATTGACCAGATTTGTTGCAATAGGTCTAATTGTATCATCAAACCCTTTATTATCCAAATGGGTTTAGTGCTTAATACAGCAATTTTAAACTCTAGAACTTTAGTTGTCAAAACGGCTAAAGGTGTTGGTGGTGGTGATGATAATGATGATGACGGCAACGAACCGATTACCGTAAGGCAGAGAATCCTCCAAATAATGCACCCGATGCAACTCCAACGCAGAAGCCAATCATGAATCCAGTCTTCACTCGATCCCAGCACGAAGGGCCATGGCCATACGAACCGCTTGGAACAGCAGGCATATCGGCTTCAAAACAAGCCACACAAACAACAAAATTCTTGATGTGCATATTTAAAATGATACATCGTCTCCGTTTATTAAAAGCAAGACGAATATCCTGTTTATTCGATGCTGGAAAAGCACAACGCACAAAATGGTGTTGACGCAACTTTAAACTGTACATTCAAGTTGTTTTCTAATACGATAAACAGTGCTATAATCAATAATTTTAGTATGTTTAGCATTCACAAACGTTAGAACTAAGTTTGCTTTTATAACCTTTTCTTGCTCAATTACAACTCTTTTGATTATACCTGTCCTTGAAAGAAATCCGTGCACGGTGTCGTCTCTTCTATTTCCTTCTATTATCGCTCAGTCAAAAAGAACGTAAAATTAAAGGTCAATATATGGCTCCAACCAAAGTAAACTCTGTCTCCAAACATTGACCTCTAATCATTCTAGTCACTTTCGACATTGTTGACTCTAGCATATATACTGCAATCGCCGACATGTCTTGTGTCAGCGTCATTAAATAAAATCACAGTAAGCGCCTGCAAATCAGCTGGACGTGGAAAGCCAAGACAGACAAACAGACAGAAAACGGACACGGATACAGACAGGCACAGACAGAGAGACAGAGACAGAGATCGAGGTAGAGAGCCGATGCGGTGTGAAAGGGGTTTCAGACGATGCGATGTATTCACAGAGTGGTTAGCCGAAATACTTTAGCGTTACGCTTGGATCAGCGTTGTGTCCGATTGTCTCATGATGGACGATCGACTATAGGCCTAGATATAGGCACAGTATAAATAATAACACAGTACGTCGACTCCCGGCCGATGCAGCAGTCAGAATGTGTGACCGATCGCCTTCTTGAAACAGAGCTTTTACACGTCGATACACCGGAACCCATTACATCAAATATTTTTAAACGTTACAACAACATTGAGGACTACACGCCGATACACCGGAATCCATCACATAAAATATTTTTTAAACGTTACAACAACATCGAGGACTTCATTAGAATTAACAATATTATTTTTAACGTTAATTTCAGTTTAAATCTATAATTCAAAAGCTCTGTTTCAAGATGGCGTCACCAGTGGCGTAGCCAGGTTTTAACACCAGGGGGAGCGAGCACATAAAAAGGCCTCAACTACCAAAATAAATAATTATCAGCATTCACATTGCAAAAATGCTTTGGATCTAATTAAAACAACTAAATTTGGAAAACACATTTGTAAAATGCTCAAATCTTTTAGTTGTGCTAATTATTCATTCATTAATTCGGGTATTTATATAGCACCTCCCAGGAGGGGGAGCTATTCGGAGGTGCTCCCTACTCCAGCACGGCTAAACAAGACAGTTTTCAATCGATTATGGAACGTATCAGAGGGAGTTCTGGGGAACAGCCGCAGATCTGGGAGTCCTAA
Organism: Allolobophora icterica; assembly: GCA_963556255.1. Lineage (NCBI taxonomy): Eukaryota > Metazoa > Annelida > Clitellata > Crassiclitellata > Lumbricidae > Allolobophora > Allolobophora icterica. The sequence continues at coordinate 3,881,390 of OY744606.1, read as the reverse complement.
ACCTATCCATTGTGCCTTTTGCCCTCTCAGCCACTGAGCCACCATGCAGAACCGTGTTTTTCAGTGGTGGACCCGACGGTTCTAGGACTTTTCGCCCCCGGAAGATTCGCCCGCGGAAGATTCGCCCCGACATTTCGCCCCCCGGAAGACTAGAAGCGGGATCTATGACGAAAATGTAACTAAGGCTAGAAGCGGGATCTATGATGAAAATGTAACTAAGGCTACAAGCTGGATTAGAGATGAAAATAACTGAGACTAAAAGCGGGATCTATGATGAAAATGTAACTAAAACTAGAAGCGGGGGGGGGCGAATCTTCCCGGGGGCGAAATGTCAGGGGCGAACATCCGGGGGCGATTCTTCCGGGGGCGAAATTTCCGTATCCCCAATGGATACCCTTTGCCCGAAGATTGGAGGTGGCGACTATCCTGAACTCCAAGCATAGGCCGGCAAAGGACCCGCAGATAAGCTGGAGCGCACCCCAGCAAGCACCTCCAGACCAGGGAAACAGCTCTTATGCTACACCCTGGCTGACAGTCGGCTGGAGCCAATGCAGGACCTCCAGCATTTAACACAGAGACCTGACCAAATTTTGGTATTCGACCAATAAGGCATGCCGCAGAGCGTTGCACTCGATTGAGGGATTTGAGGCACGCGAAACGACTAGAAGGTAGGCCATTGTAGAGTGAGGAACAGTAGTCAAGTGAAAATTATGACACATTTCTAGTGACCCTATTTAGGTTTCAACCATGAATCAGATATTCCATTATCCACTGACATTTCCTCATGGAATCTCCTTTTTTTCGAACTCTGTGTTCATAGGCGTAGACTCGGGGGGAGGCAGCCGGAGCACGTGCCCCCCAATAATTGAGATGGACTGTACATTCAATGCAACAAGTGTAGAAAAAATAGCCAAATGCCCCCTCCCTATATTTTGGACAAGTTTACGCCAGTGTCTGTGTTGCTTATAGTCAGTAGTAATACCACATTCATAACTAGCTCGGCTGCTTCATTCTCAATCCGTTCAAACTCAATTTTGAATTCATTTCGCATGTTTGAAAATCGTTTTCAAATAGTTGAATCAAATGAGAAGCTGTTACCAAATCTGTGCTACTTCTCTGTAAATATGTGGATAAACTGAAAGCCTTCTTTAGCACTTTTTTCCAGAATGTTAGAAAAAGTAAGAATTCGAACTATCAAGTGTTATAAGCATACCCTTTGCCTCAGTCAGCTGTTTCGTAGTGCAGCTTTTAATCTCACCATCCACGATTCTGTGCAGGGCAACTATCAGTTCTGGTAAATTCTGCAAGAGTAGCCTACATGTACTGCTGATTTCCTGAATGCCCATCTGGTATCGCAAAGTTTATTAGAGTTAACGCGTAAGATTCTATAAGATTGCAATGTTCTTCTTTAATATTGAAAGACGAGGTAAGCTGCCAGAAAAAAATTGTATAGATACTTTCTAGAGTTCCAGAAAACAAATGATGTCGTTCGAACGACTGGAATTTAAAAAAAATTGAAAAATTGGAATAATTGGAATAAATAAATAAATTTTGAACGATTGAAATAAACTGTGAAAAGGCCCCATATCTTGGAAAATGGTCTCAGAGGGAGCGGCCGCTCCCCCTGCTCCCCCCCTAGCTACGCCTCTGGGCGTCACCCCAAAAACTAGTCAACAGTTAGCAATGCGAGTCGGCGTACTGTGTAATTATTTATACTGTGATATAGGCCTATAATTAAGATATCTACAGGATCAATCAATCAATCAATCAATCAATCAGTTTATTGACTCATCAATCATTACACAAACAAACACATTAGGTTAAACAAAATAGTACAGTTCAAACTCTTTGTAGCAAAGTGCATTTATAACCTGGGCTTACAGTACGAGACAATTTAATGAGTCAGCCGAAAAGGATCAATGGACCCGCTAACAACTCGACTTGCTCATATAGGGCCTAGGCCTACTAGTCTAATTTGTGTTGAATCAATGCAGTCCCACAAGTAGTTTATCTCATCACATGGAATATAAACATAAGGCAGAATAATAAGCATCTGCGTCGGATCGACGCCGAGTAGTGAGTACAGAAGCAGAACGACTGAGAGGACAATTCATCCAGCATTCTGAATGTGAAATTCCAAATGCAAACAGGATCGAGTGACAGGCCCGAGACGTAATCGCTTCAAGCGATGACCCATTTGCATGCTTTTAAATGGCTGTTGCACCGAAAACTCAACGCACGGACGTTCGCTAAACGGGAAGCGTTTCGTCAGCATAAATTTTCAGGTTTTGTTGTCGTTGTATTGCCACGTAAACTGAAAATCTGTCCGCAGCTATAAACCTATATGGCGTAGATCGCATTGGGTAACTCGATCAGATCGAAGGTCTAGATTCTTCCGGAAACCGGACTCTGATCTCTTTTGGACTACTCTCTGGATAACCCGTCTCGATCGTTTGACGTGGCACTCGTGAATATGCTGGTGCCCTGCGCTTGGCCTTCGAGTGGCGCTTTAGAAATTTGGAGATTACGATTACGACTATGAATCTATCGCATGCGCCACCACATTAAGACTTTGGGTATAGGCGTATACGTCACTGAGTCAGAAATAATAAGAGCAAGCTAGAAAACTAAAGAAATAGGCAATTGGAGAAAGTAATTAAATGTAATTAATTTGAGGCATTAATTTTCATGCGGTCGACACTGGCAGCAACATTTTAGGCGGCCTATTACCTTATTAGGCATTTACGAGGATGGGTGTAGTGTAGGAGAGCGTGAAAAGGAGGGAACACAGACCCCATGAAAAGTGGCCCGTGTAGTACCCGGTAAACATGATTAGTATTGTACATGTATAGAAAACGCCAACGTATGCAGAAAATGTAACGATGTCTCAAACTTCCTACAATTTTTTATGTCCAAATAATTTATATGGCGCCTGGGCGTCATCCTTCTGAAGTCATTGGAGAAACTTCCCATCCCCTCCACTTCCCTCCCCTTCACTCCTCATTAACGATGGCACACACACTAACATCCCCCCAACCATTTCTTGGAAGAAGCATTTGTCCCAAGGTTCCATGGTGTAGACACCCTGTATGGCGCCCACTCGCAAAGTACACCGTGTAGATGTAATGGTAATTGCAGATTTATATAGCGACACTGCAAGAGAGAGAGACAGAGAGAGAGAGAGAGAGAGAGAGAGAGAGAGAGAGAGAGAGAGAGAGAGAGAGAGAGAGAGAGAGAGAGAGAGAGAGAGAGAGAGAGAGAGAGACAGAGACAGAGACAGAGAGAGAGAGAGACAGAGAGAGAGAGAGAGACAGAGAGAGACAGAGAGAGACAGGGAGAGACAGAGAGAGAGAGAGAGAGAGAGAGAGAGAGAGAGAGAGAGAGAGAGAGAGAGAGAGAGAGAGAGAGAGAGAGAGAGAGAGAGAGAGAGAGAGAGAGAGAGAGAGAGAGAGAGAGAGAGGGAGAGAGAGAGAGAGACACACACACACACACAGACAGACAGACAGACAGACAGACACAGACAGACAGACAGACAGACACAGACAGGAAGACAGAGACAGACAGAGACAGAGACAGAGAGACAGAGACAGAGAGACAGAGACAGATACAGAGACAGACAGACAGACAGACAGACAGACAGACAGAACATCTATAGCCATGGAGCGATTCGCAAATTTCAGTGATGAGATGACGGAAGGGCGGAGAAATGTTAGGGCGGAAGAGGAGCACGGAAGGGCGGAGAATTGTTAGGGCGGAAGAGGAGCACGGAAGGGCGGAGAGTTGTTAGGGCGGAAGAGTAGCACGGAAGGGCGGAGAATTGTTAGGGCGGCAGAGGAGCACGGAAGGGCGGAGAATTGTTACGGCGGAAGAGGAGCACGGAAGGGCGGAAAAGTGTTAGGGCAGAAGAGGAGCACGGAAGGGCGGAGAATTGTTACGGCGGAAGAGGAGCACGGAAGGGCGGAGAATTGTTAGGGCGGAAGAGGAGCACGGAAGGGCGGATAAATGTTAGGGCGGAAGAGCAGCACGGAAGGGCGGAGAATTGTTAGGGCGGAAGAGGAGCACGGAAGGGCGGAGAATTGTTAGGGCGAAGAGGAGCACGGAAGGGCGGAGAATTGTTAGGGCGGAAGAGGAGCACGGAAGGGCGGAGAATTGTTAGGGCGAAGAGGAGCGCGGAAGGGCGGAGAATTGTTAGGGCGGAAGAGGAGCACGGAAGGGCGGAGAATTGTTAGGGCGAAGAGGAGCACGGAAGGGCGGAGAATTGTTAGGGCGGAAGAGGAGCACGGAAGGGCGGAGAATTGTTAGGGCGGAAGAGGAGCACGGAAGGGCGAGGAATTGTTAGGGCGGAAGAGGAGCACGGAAGGGCGGAGAATTGTTAGGGCGAAGAGGAGCACGGAAGGGCGTAGAATTGTTAGGGCGGAAGAGGAGCACGGAAGGGCGGAGAATTGCTAGGGCGGAAGAGGAGCACGGAAGGGCGGAGAATTGTTAGGGCGGAAGAGGAGCACGGAAGGGCGAGAAATTGTTAGGGCTGAAGAGGAGCACGGAAGGGCGAGAAATTGTTAGGGCGGAAGAGGAGCGGGTTGAACAAAGTGGTTGAACCGTGATCAGCTGACGTAGATAGGGGGCTGGGAGGATTGAAGTGTATTGTAGGTGAGTGATTATCAGTGATATGACTTCATGTTCTATCCGTTCGGTTATTTTGGGCCAGTGGAGAGATTTGAGGACAGAAGTGGTGATGTGGTTGTGTTCGGGGGCTTTAGTCACAGGGCATTCTGAATAGTTTGGAGGCGGTTTATTTGATGCCTATAGTTCAGAAAGAGCTAGTTGCAGTAGTCTAATTTAGTGTGAACTATAGATGTAGCGATTGTAGGTGCAGTTTTCAAGTCGAGCAGATGACGGATTCTGTGAAGGTCATGAATATGCATGAAGCAGGAGCGGGAAAGATGGATGATGTGTTCGGAGAAGCTAAGAATTTGGTCAAAGATCACATCTATAGGTTGTGGACAGAAGAATCGGCAGTGAATGTTTGGGTGGATGCAGAGTCAAGGTTGAGGGAAAAAGAGGAATCTGGGATTTTCTAGCATTGGCCACGTATGCCTATAAGAATGAATTCAGTTTTAGAGGGATTCAAGCACAGGAGATTTGATGTTATCCAGGAGGAGATTTGGGTAACCTCGTGGAAAAAATCATCTATGGAATGGGAGAACGTGTTTGGGGAGAAAGAGATGAATAGTTGGGTTCCATCAGCAAATACGTGATGATCAACTGAGGATGCTTTGGTGAGTGAGCTGAGTGGAGACGTAGTGTAAAGAATGAACAAAGAAGCCCAAAAACAGAATCTTGCGGAACACCACAGGTGACAGGGCATGATTGAGATGATGTTTCCGATGTTTTAACAGAGAAGGAGCGAGAAGAGAGTTAGGACTGAATCCAGAGGAGAGCAGTGTCAGTAGAACCGAACCAGGTTGGCAGTCTTTGGAGTAAGATGTTGCGATCAATGGCGTCTAAGGCTGCAGAAATATCAAGGAGACAGAGACAAGAGACCTGTTGATGAGAGATGGCAGAAACAAGTTTATTGTAGAGGGAAGTGAGTAGGGTTTCAGTTGAGTGCAGCGTGGTAAAACCAGACTGGTACGTGTGGGTTGAAGAGTGAGTTCGAGGACAGGGAGTCATTGATCCGAGACAGGACTACGCGATCAATTAGTTTAGAGATGAATGAAAGGATTTCTTCACCCATTGATGGTTTCTTGAGGAGTGGAATGACTAATAGTGTTTTAAGAGGAGGGAGAAATTGCCAGTAGATACGGAGAGGTTGATTATTTTGGTAATGAAGGTAATAAGGATAGCTGTGCTTTTGTTGAGTTTTAAACCTATTGTACAGCTGGTTTATAACTAACTTAGCTCTGGCGGGCTGGCAGCATTCTAGCATGTTTTAGTTAAAACAAACTGCTAACACTGGTCAGAACAGTAATTGTCCCTACTTGTCTGACTAGACCGTCTTGTTAGAAACTGTTACACGGATAAAGTGTAATATATTTCTTTGTTAAATTTACTCTTATTTTCCATTGCGTTTAATTAATTACTGTCTAAGTAGCCCTACCGAATGTTTATGAAGTCTACTTGTTCAGACAAGTCATAAGAAACTATAGATTACTGTGAAGTAGGCACCTAAGCTAATGCAATGTAAATGTACACCCTATATATGGCGAGCAGCGATAAAAGTAGGCCAACGGAATGTTGATTTCTTAGAATAGCTCAGGAATAACCCGAACACCATCAGAACATGCCCTAAACTGTATGCTCACAAACTTTTGACCATGACCTCTCTCTGTCTGTCTCTGTCTGTCTCTGTTTGTCTGTCTGTCTGTCTGTCGATCTGTCTATATGTCTGTCTGTCTCTGTCTGTCTGCCTCTGTCTATCTCTGTCTGTCTGTCTCTGTTTATCTGTCTGTCTGTGTCTGTCTGTGTCTGTCTGTGTCTGTCTGTCGGTCTGTCTCTGTCTGTCTGTCTGTCTATCTATCTGTCTCTGTCTGTCTGTCTGTCTGTCTGTCTCTTTCTCTTTCTCTCTCTCTCTCTCTCTCTCTCTCTCTCTCTCTCTCTCTCTCTCTCTCTCTCTCTCTCTCTCTCTCTCTCTCTCTGCGGCATAATTCCCGGACCCGGAACAGACGTGTGTGCAACTGATTAGGGCTTTCAAATACTGCTTGACTTCTGTACCTGTCTTCAGGTGCCCTTGATTACAAATACGCCTGTCAAAAGCGTGTATATAGGCTTACACACTGATCACACGCAGAGTTCTCTTAAAGTATTATATTTTTAATTTTTTCGTATCGGCGCTTTACTGTATGGAACAAAGCAAACAGCGTTTTACTATCTATAACGTAGACAAATCGCAGGTAAGACTTTTGTGGGAGTGTTTTCAAATGTCTTTTTTTATTAGACCATACACACAGTATTGAGTCAAATTTATAGGACAAACACAGGAGGCAAATGTACAAGTATGCTTCTAATGGGATGCCCCGAAGGGCTGAAAGCCCGCTAACTGGGGCACCCCAGTTTCACTGGCTGAGCAGGTGTTCATATGTGTTACTCAAAAACCAATACTAATCATGTGTTCAAACAGATCAAAACATTGACAAAGCTTAACTAGTACAATGATTTTAACCAGTACAGATCATCAATGAGATACTAACATAATTATGTCAGTTTTACATACCCGGTAATGCTTAGGCCTATACTGCTATTTTTAAGCGACATTTGGTGAATAAGATAATTCCTTAGCAACAATTTAAAACTATGTAAAGGTAAGGTCGAGGCTAGTTCAGTAGGCATGGCATTCCAAAGTCTTGGGCCGAGACATTTGATTGAGAACCGTTTAGGGTTTATGCGTGCGAACTCAGGACGGTAATGTATGGCTGAGCGCGTAAAATGAGCGTGGATTGACGTACCACTTACAAAATATGAAGCCATTGAGAGTGGCAACAACCCTTGGTGGAATCAATACATAAAGAGAATGCACTGAAATGAGTTAATCTGGTTTATGGTTAGAATATTACTTTCACGAAAGATGTGGGAGGTATATGTGCATTCAAATGGACATTAAAAACAGTGCGGATAACTGTTTTCTGAAGTTTTCGATTGTATTCTGGTTTCCTTTCACAGTTCACTGACGGGAATTGAACTGATTTAAGCTTACATCCGATAGCAATTTCATTATAGTTCACGTAAAAGAAAATATTATGTGAGTAATTAATTAACGTAATGTTTCTGTCACAGATATACTCCCCTTCTTAAAATATAGGCCTTCAACAACGATCGCCTACATTGTGTTACCTCAACTTATAACGAACGAGAACCAGTTAGCCTACATCCAGAACGACGAGAATAAATCTCTCAGAGGTGGGTCTTTAATTAAGATCGGTATGGTAAACGCTCATCGAAGTTTAGTTAACACTTTAACAGCGAGCTGCGCTGGTTTCCCATGCAGTCGCTTTTAGTACTTTCTCGTCGTTAATGTTATTATTACTATGTATGTTCAGCCATACATACATATGTACGTACACACATAAGCATAATGCTACAATTGCATATCTAATGATGAACTATCGAGTCTTTAGTTAAGTATAATGTTAGGCCTACAATTGCATATCTGATGTTGGACCATCGAATCTTTAGTTAAGTAGGCCTATAATATTAGGGCCTACCACTGCATATCGATTGATGTTATATCGACTGCTTTCATCAACGTGTATTTCTACCCAGGTGGCCCTGGTAGCGGCTTCTACGACCCCTTTTGGGTCTCCTGTATAGCCAGATTATGTTAACTTTTTATGAGCACTATATGTTTTTTAACCTTGCAATGTTTGGTTACCGAAATAAAATACAAAACAAAAATACAATACATAAGAAATACCTGCATTCATACCATGCCAGCATTTTTATGGGCAATAGGTGGGACCCATGTGGACCCTATAATCCTATATATGGGTCCCAATTCGAAATATGTTACACGTGGGCATGCTGGCAAAGTATATAGGCCTACACGTATAAATACATAGGCCTACATACATACATACATACATACATACATACATACATACATACATACATACATACATACATACATACATACATACATACATACATACATACATACATACATACATACATACATACATACATACATACATACATACATGATACATATAACCTACATACTGTTCCGACATCATATATATATATATATATATATATATATATATATACATGTATACGTGTACGTAGACCTATACATACGGAAATACACACGTACTGCAGTCGCTATGACAGCGTAAGGTCTTATTAACGGGCCATAGTTATCTGTTGCTTTGTTCCAGAAATCCTGTCGCCTGTTTTCAGTCAGTGGAAACCATGGCAACCGGCATCTTATTCCTTCTTCTCTGTTCGATTTCTTTGAGTCGTTCTCAAGACGGTAGGTATACATCCGGGTTTTCTGTAGGAAGGGGCATGAACATTTTGAACGAGCAATGGTATATCCAACGATTCTCCTACAGTTGGCGTCGCCATATGTGTAACCCAAATCATTCAAGGTTCGATACAACGACCGATAGAGATGCCGTTAACGGCATCCAGGAAGATATCCAGATGAGGCGCTATATAAGTCTGAATTAATACGATGGCGTGTTGTTGATTTTTCAGTGCGAATGCCTCCCAGTCTTGTCATGGGACCAACAGTGTTGATTTATTACAAAGAAACAGCGAACGTCACACTGCACTGCGTTGGAGTAGGAACCCCTTCGCCCACGTATGTAGTTAGGTCATTCTGTACATGCTCTTCCCTGCGCCAATTACTAACTGGTAGCTGTTATATATTTGATTAATAAGTTCATACTGCATGTAAAGCGCATTGTCATAGGTCAATGTTAGATGCAGACCACGAGGCGCTTTTTAGGTTCCTTATGCATAAATGCATACGAACGTACGTACGTACATACATACATACATACATACATACATACATACATACATACATACATACATACATACATACATACATACATACATACATACATACATACATACATACATACATACATACATACGTACGTATACAAACATAGATAAAGATATACATACATACAAAGATACACACGTGCACACATACATACATGCATAGAGAAACAGATACATAGATAGATAGATACATGCATACACACATACATACATACATACATACATACATACATACACACACATATATACATGCATACACATACATGCACACGCATAGGCATACATAAACATACATACATAGTTTACATACATATAATGCTTACTGTTGGTCATTCCTTTTCAGTTACGAGTGGACAAAGAACGGTCAACCGTTGGCCGTCAACACAGGCAACATACAGCAGATGCCTGGCCTTGGAACGATCGCCATTTATCCCTGTCTAGCGGCTGACCAAGGCTACTACCAATGCATACTGACCAACGACTTCGGAAAGACCATGTCGAACATGACCTTCGTCCAAATGGCCTACCTTCAAACGTTTCCGCCATTTATTGAAGCGACAACCTACACTGTCGACGTCAACGGTAACGTATGCCTGGCCTGTGACAAGATGCCGAGCATTCCAGACTCGAAAATCTTCTGGACCTATACCTGGTCTGGAAACACTGGGAACCCAGTTCCTGTCTCAGAGTCAACGAAGATCCAGACTAATCCTTTCAATGGTGAGAAATAGTATGTAACAGTAAATGTAATAAGACATCTATATAGTGTTGTGGTAGAGCAAAACAAATCAGCCTATTTGATGCAAAAATTGTCATTAAGAACTACATCATTACATCAGTTAGAAATATAGCGATTGACACGCGGTTAAGACCCATAGCTCTGTCTACCGAGAGAGTTCCCAGGAGAAGGTCTCTGTCGATCCGTATCTGTTCTCGACATATATAACTTATTGACAATACGTTGCACAGGATCGACACAGATCTTCGATACAGAGATACTGCAGTGTCTGTCTCCTCAGCTGCCATCCACTTCTCTTACAGTTTGCTTTGCTCCTTAGCTAAAACGCAGCCTCTGGGTGATGTTGTATAGTGCGTGCATTGAAAACTCCGTTGACAATAAATAGGGGCCTAGATAGAATAAGTACTATAGTTAGTGTAATTAGTCTTTATGGAGGCTATTTCATAAAAAACGACTCTTAACATCACCTTCCTCATCTATCCAGGTTTACGTCTGGCATTACTTGAAGACGGGAGTTGAAGAGTTTCATCCAGCGATTATACGTAGTTCCTGCTTAACGACACCTCCGTATATGACAAATAATTATGATTAGTGTCGCCCTCCTGTATTTTCCAGACTTGTGATTAGTACCACCAGAAAACGGTTGAAAATACATATTCGATCGTTAGTACGCAGATGTCAGCCAATCAACAACGTGGACGATGATGTAAAATCCTTTGAAACAAAATTTGGAAAGTACCATGCGGACGCTTTACGTACCTTGTTTTTTTGTATATAGTGCCACAAAAGCCTTCGATTGCACTGTGTTTTGTCGTGATGCATGACGTCAGTTGTTTTGTGACGACAGGTCATCTTTGTCTGACGCACGTGCAATTCGCGGACAGCGCTGGAGCGACGAATAAGGAATACATCTGCAACGCACAGAATACGGTCTTGGACAGGATTGACAGCGGAAGCTATTCCAAGATCAACACAAGTCAGTCTTTGGCGCTGAACTTCTCTCTCATAGCATGGCCGAATTAGAATCAATTCTCAGTCTACGCCAAGATGTTTTGCTGACTGAGCCAATTCTATCGAACATGTTCTCTTTTCTGAAGTTTTCTCATATATTAAACCCCATAAAAAAATTTAGATTTATTAAGTCTCCTGCGGACGGTCGTTAATAATTAATATCACTTCAAAATTAATTGTTAGACCGAAACAAATTTCAGAGCTAGAAGCATTTGAGTATAATAGATTAATCTTACACAAGTACGAAGGACCCACAGATTCAGTATTAACTTCCAAAAACAGTCGGAAATAGCTAGGCTTATCACCTTTCACGTAAATTAATTATTACGCTATGAAGATCGCAATAATAATGGTGATAGGTTAATATTTCATCCCATGCAAAAAGAAACAAAAAAAACAACAGCGTCTTGAAAACAATAAAAAAATTTAATTGGTTAGGCTTATGGAAAAAATCTGATAAAACACGCAACAAAACATTGAACGAAGAAAAAGCCATCTAACCTTGCTTTCAGAAACGAGAAAACTTCTGTAGACTTTAGGTACATTCTAAATAAACGATGGCAGTTTGGACTCTGCTATAGAAAAAAATACAGGGAGTCTGTAGTTTTGCTGGACTCTGCACAAGGTGGTTTGTTTTTCTAGCGAGCGTTACTGTGGCGAGCTACGCTCCGTTTCTCACCTTTGGCTCGGCTTCTACGTTGGTCCGTTTGGAGGGGGATGCACTCACCCTTCGCGGCTTCTTTTCCGGCAGGTATGGAGGTTACAATGGCTCTTACGCTTATTTATCATCTTCAGCTAAGGAGACTGTGGTGGTCAGGTCTTGAGACAGTCGCAAACACAGCAAGTGACTCAGCAGAACTGACGAAGTATATTTTAAAACGTGCGAACATACAGAGTCCCAAGAAAAGCACAAGAAGGGCTTGGATCATAGTGATTGGTTTCAAATGTTTATATTTACTTTTTTTGCAATTTTACCCTTTCCGCTAAAGATAACTGTAATTTTATTCCTCGTTGTTCAAAGATGCGTATTAATTAACACATCCCCTGTTCTCTCTCTCCTCTTTAAGCCATTCTATTATTATCGTGCTTTTGTTATCTGTTGCATTATTTTCAGCTGGATTTGTTGAATTAAACGAATATTGATTGATTGACTGGGCGAATCAATGAAACCACTAATTAGGTTAACAGCAACAGCTTCTTTTGTCGAGTGAGTTTCAAGCCATCATTAACAGGAAAAATGCCTTATTTACACACAAGCGTGCACGCACTTGCAAACCTGTATTCATGCATGAGCGTAGAAGTAGGCCTATCTGTTCTATTGGATATTCAGTCATCCGTTGGGTAATTTGGTTGAGTTACGGTACGTATTTCATGGTCAACGGATTCTTTGTGTTTGTTAAATAGTCCGATTCCTACGATAATCTGGCGAAAGAACGGCCAAACGCCTCCGCAGAATCGCTGGAGTGTGTCGAATGCAGGCACCGGACTGACTCTAACCAGTGGAAGGCTGACTGCAGAAGATGCTGGCGAATTCACCTGTCAAGGATCCAACACAATGGGTTCACTGACGTATACCATTCAGCTGACCATAAAAGGTCAGTTAAACACCGGATCAAACTCAACTCCCTTGACCAGTTAGCTAACTTGGTAAGAGCGTATATACGTCCAACTCTGCATACATTTCCGGGTTAGCCTGCCGAAGGTGGCTTGTTTCAGAGATTTAGCACAGTCCGCACACGAGGACCTTACGTGGCATGGCACCCACCCAAACGGGCAGCGGTATTGAAGGATCTCATCCGATCAATTCACTGAAACATGGGCAGGGTCTAAGCCAGTGGTTTTCAACCTTTTTGCACTGACGGAACCCTACACAAAGCACTCATTTGCTCGCGGAACCCAGCGAGTTTCACCTTTCAAATTTTTCAAGAAACAAATATTATTGTAACCTGTAAGGGTTACTTGTAACTTAAGAAATTTGCAAATCGCTCCATGGCCATAGCTGTTCCTCCTCTCTGCAGTAAACTCCCGCCAGAATTTCTGAGAATTACGACAATTATGTGACCCATACGAAAAACTCACAAAAACCGCACCTTGAGATCTTTATATCTGCCCGCGGGTCTTTCACTCAAAGCTTAAAAACTGCTATTTCAGAAATCTTATCTCGATTCCTCCTCTTCCCCTTACTTCCCTCGCCGCTCAAATTCTAAACACCGTCCACCTCTGCATTCTAACCGTCTGCCTAACTGACCCCTCTATATCTTGACCTGGAACCGATTTTGATTCTACCTGCCTATCAATTTTTTTCCTGAGCGCATGTGAATAAGCTGGTTCCCGCGAATCCATTTTTGGGCGCTGTAGAAAACTCGAGATAACGACTACAATTAATGTTGGGATAATATTTAGATTTTAAACTTTGAATATCGTGTCTAGCAAGAATGACTCAAAGCTGTGAAGAATTCTGTTCATTGCTCATCGTTTTGTAAATTCAGTTGGTGTTTTTCAAAATTTTATTTTGAACTCCGGCGGAACCCCTGGCCGACTCTCGCGGAACCCAAAGGTTCCGCGGAACCCCGGTTGAAAACCACTGGTCTAAGCCATTCGAGGGTCGAGCTATATTAAAACATGTACATTCAACTCAGAAGGCAATACGGAATCTTCTTCCCTCTTTTTTTAATTTCCTCTGTTAAGCCTTGTCTGAGTAGGCCTACCGAATAGTAATGTTAGAGTCGTTATCTCTGGATTTCTTCAGCGCCTGTAAAACCCGAGTGTATACCGGAACACGGCGACGGTGCTTAGTCACAGCAAATTCATTGGGGGCCTGTATGGTCAAAAAAGTTCCAGGCAGATAGACAGCCAGATGGCCAGGAAAGAACGGAATGGATAGCGATGATGAAGACGACGACGACAGCGATGACGATGATGACTATGACGAACGTGATGATGACGATGGTAATGATGATGATAATGATGATAAGGTGGATGAGGATGATGAAAATGATGATATGAGTGAACACTGATTGTGCCTCTGCAGCTCGTCCTGTCTTTCTGAACAACGACCTCCAGCCTCATGACATGAACGTAACGGAGGGACTAACCGTGACCATCAACTGCGATCCATACGCTGTTCCGAATGCATCGATCACCTGGTACAAGAATGGCGTCATTTTCACCGGTAAGTTTCATCCCAAACCCTCTCCTGTAGGAGACGAGGTGATGGGGTTGGGCGATGTATATTTGAGCCCTATTACATGATACAATAGGCCTGCTATAACGAGACTTATTATTGTTATTATTAATATTATTATTATTTTAATTATTATTTACAGCAGGCCCCTCCAGCGGAAACGATTTGCACGTTCATGCGTTAAAGCGTCGAAGGTGTGGAGCTATAGGTGCAAAGCTAAGGATGCAGAGCTATGGATGCAGAAGTTGATTTCTTGCGAATTCTTAAATTGTGTATGCCTCTTGTCATCGCCAGCTGGTTCTCTTCCTCCGAAGTTCAGTCTGAGCGCCGATTCGAAAACTCTGACGATCTCTGGCGTCTGTAGGTCCTGCTACGAAGGTAACTCCGGCGATCTGATGAATATCCAATGCAACGCAAGCAACGAATACGGATACAGCTTCGCCCAAGGATACCTCAACGTTTTAGGTATAACCAGACTTCATGTGGACATTAACCATAGTAATATATGGGTCCGTTGTTATAGCGTATGTCCTTTCTAGAAGTTTAGAACAATGTCTGTAGAATACGTGACTTATCCGAGAAAACAGGTGGCTATTTTACACCATAACGCCGATATGGGAATACCCTAATTCATCCAGTCCTCCTTCTAAAAGTTATCGTCCTAAGCTGCTCTTCTACCTCTTCTCACTGGTCTATCTGGCAACCGGACTCGGACTCTTTATTTGACATCTGGAAACCTCTCTGACATGGAGAGGCGCTCGTCAATAAACCGGTGCCTCCCAGTTTGACTCTAGAGTACGCGCTTTAGAAATTTGTATATTACCATTACGATTACAAGACAAAAACCGCTATGCGAATTAAATGACGAGGGTGTGGTGCATAATTGCAAAGGTGTGTGCTTGTGTTATGCTAATACAATTAATTCAAAGGGGTGCTTGTGTCATGTTGATTTAAGCGCATACGAAGATTACTTCGGTGGGTGGCAGTATTGTCTGGGTTCCCTACACCAACGAAGTCCTCGATTGTCAGACGACAACTGACGACAGCACTCCTGTCGTTCGCACTTGGTACTACAACGACACCGTTGTTCAGGAGAGCGCGACGGTCATAATTGCGGCCAATGGGTCACTTGTTCTACTCATGCAGAACGAAATAGACGGTGGTCAGAGCCGCCTCGGTCAGTACAAATGCGTTGCGTCCAACGGATACAGTGAAGCGGAACTCATCTACACTCTGGACAGCGGCAATGGTGCGTAACATCATTACCATCTTAATCTACCAAACAAATGGGGTAGGTTGAAGCAAGTGTCCTTCATAGGCAGCAATCCTTTGTAAGGTCCTGGTCCTACGATTGGACGATCCTTCATTCACCAGAGCCACGAGGAGCAATCACTAAAATCATTTGCATGGGCACTAGATGAGAATCAATGGGCAATGCAGTATATGGGTCCCGTATGGGACTATGGGTCCTACATGGGCTCCATGTGGGCGACGAGGCAGGAATGGAGCTTGCACGCCCGACTGTTATGGCTGTCCATCACTCCTCATGGGCAGTAGTTACTACTGTAGTCAACAACATGTAACTCTTAAACTACACTTAATTAATCATGTTGCAGTTTTTTCGTTCGCGATGCCAGCAGATTTGAATCTGAACGCGAAGCAGTTGTAAGTGAAGAACTTGCTCCAGTCCCTACATACTATACATAGTAATAGTCTCAATTGCTCATATGTGACTTGCTCTGGCAAAAGGAGGCGGAAGTCGCCAATGATAAAACAAGACAAATTAGCCAAAACACCAATCAGGTGTAAATTTTTCAATTATCGTTTTTTGCATATAGCAATAAATAAGATCTTATATTATATGAAAAACTTGATTTAATAAAATTTCACCTATTTCATGACAAATTTAATAAATTTGTGTGATTCATAAAACTTATCCAAGAATTTAAAAATTTGGGGGGACCAGTTTCAAGAGTATTTTATAGCCTCAATCTGTTAGGAATACCATGTGTAATACCTCATTGGAAGGTTTATGCATTCAGCTTGCTAAAAAAATAGCCTCACTTGATGGGTTTCCCATAGTTATTTTCATAGGTTTAAGGTTAAAAACACTGAAACTTTGCAATTTATGTTGAGTTTGTTTTAAGGTAATAAACTTTGACATGCGTTTTTCTCGAAATTATACTTCCGAGTAGCAATACATTCTAAAATCCATATCTCTTGAACCAACAAAGATAGAATAATAATTTTTTCAACATTTTAAACATAAATTATTGCTTATAATTTTAAACCCAAAATATACTAAACTAAATTTTTGGACAACAGCCTCCTTTTGCCAGAGCAAGTCACATATATCGGTGGCTCGAACCCATACCCTGGCCTTACAATCCGCGTTCTCTAACTAAACGGCTACCGTGCTACAGGCAAATACGGTTATAGATTGGTTGTTTTGAATTAATAAATAATATGTATAACTAATAGTTGAATATTGTTACAGAGTATGCGGGAAAAAACCGAAAATTCACAAGAAAACAAGACTAACAGATGTACGCAATTACTCTTCGAAGAAAATTTCCCGAAATGGCTCAGACCTCCTCGACAGACTTCAAGTCTGAGACTAAATCATGACATTATGCGTTTAGCCAATGTCACTTTTAACAGACATAGGCTACTAACCCATGTATAATGGCAACGGAAAATGTATTCAGTCTAATGTTTTGAAAGTTTTTCCTAGTTTTCTGGCAATCTATCATGCGTGTAAAACAAATTCTTAATCAGCATTATTTGATGAATCAATCAAATCAATCAATCAATCAATCAATCAATCAATCAAATAAACATTGATTAAGCGCCCCTTGAAGGAGACTAATCAGAGGAGCTCCCAGCCCAACCCCGGCGAAAGAGAACAGTCTTTAGAGCAGAGAAGAAAGCGATGGACGAGCCTCGAGGAAGAGACCGCAGCTCTGGAGGAAGCCCGTTCCAAATTGTGGGTCCTACCACAGAGAAAGCGCGCTGCTGCATAGTAGCGGTGCCTGCAAAAGGAACAGAGAGGTCACCACGGGGGGGGGGTGATGAATGTCATGTGCGGTTTTATTTTAAAATGAAACTTAATAATCCGTTACACGACTGTTATCCAGCAATTTAGTTCCAGTATCATTACATCAGCAAAACTTGTTGCATTACTATATAGCCTATAGTTAACTATTTCCCAGATCTAGTGGGCCTAATAACCATTAGTAAACTGCTTCAACATTAGTTTAAACAGTTCTAATTATATTCTTTATTATTTCAAACCGACAGACGCAGTAAGATTACATTGAAACATGAAAGTACAATCAATATCTTAATTAAACACACGGTTTAGCAGCCATGCAAGGCGCCGCCCTAGAGGGAGGTTACGGGAGTCGATCCGCGTACCTTATGCTCTCCTGGCCATGAGTGTTACCACTACTCTATCCCATCCCTGTAACTAAACTAATTGTAAAGTAATTAGTCCCCTAAACTTCGCCCTAGCTAACTGGCCCACTGTGGAACAATTACCGCCAGATTAAAAAATATATAATTATCAGACATATATACGAACTCGCCTGCCCTTCGGATTTCTGCGCTGGTTTTTCACTTAAAAATTAAAACGTTGCTATTACACATTGATTACGCATTCTTGCTTTTAAAACATACCTAAAAATAGACTTACAATATAAATGACGTCATTGTCTGCATCAATGACGAACTAAATTGGTTTCCAGTTTCGCTTTTAGTACACTCGGGTCGTGAAAGTGTTAATAATAGAAACTGGTTAAATTACTGATAAGCTGCGGCAGAAGATGACACAGTGGATTTTTCGTAAAGCAAATATCTGCACGTAGGGGCCTATGCCGTTTATCTGACCACACTACATTTCATGTTAAATGTCAGACTTGTCCAGTAATTTTAATTTTCTTCAGCCAATGCGGGTTAGATGCTCTCTCAAAAAGTGTATATATATAAGAATTCTTTTGTCGTTCGATTTAATTAGATCTGAACTCTTAGCCGAGTTTGGATCCAGTTCACATACATGCACAAGCATATATATACATATATACATATACATATACCAATATGCATGACGCACATACATACAATTCAATCAATTTCTCCTGTTGCTTGTCCATTTACAACTAAACGGTCCATTTACACCTCAAGAAGTTATTTTTTTTCGAGTCCAATTATGGCCGTGGTGCAGAGAGATTCATGCATCTATTATGGTTCTTGGGGGACACAGTTTCTCTACCGGCCTTTGGCTTTCATTCGAGCCCCTGCAAACGCAGGGAATACTGTCTACGCAGAGTACCATCTGCATGGTTGAGTTAGGTCCTTAAAACTACATAAACCCATGTTCCATATATATGATACACGATTAAATCTGCAATAACTATAATCGTACATTGGACTTACTCGTCATAAAGCAATGGAAACGAGGTTTCTCCAGCAGTTTCCTGCTCAATTGTATACCTCGAAATACTCATTTTAAATCCTGTCTTATTTAAATGGAATTCCATAGAATCACACATTTACTGTGCGATCTATATGAGAGACCATCCTTCTGGGGGGTCCACAGACTGGGTAAACTACTGAGAAGGAGAGGGGGAAGGCTTCCAATGTAGGTCATCTCTTGTGTACTTCCTTTTTCACGACCCCGAAGCATTGGTGAGAAATCATCTGTATTCTTAAGGTTTGCCTACCGGACTTATTCGTTGGCTTTGCCAAGAATTTTGTGCGTTTAGAAGGTATTTCGTTCACCGGTCGCCTTGGCAAAGTGTCTGCATCAGGACCATCCTTCTGATGTTCGACAGAGTCAACCATACGGACCAAGCAGACCTACACTACCTTTAGCCGGGTGGCTTCGTCTCGGCCGAGGACGGCTGACGCGGGTCATTGAAGCAACCTCAACTGTTAGTGGCGCTTCAATCGACCGACCGACATGCGACGAATGCCTCTTCTACGTACACCTGGCGCCTCGACGAATAGCCGGACTTTCGCCATCTTCTACAAATGAGGGACTGCTCGGCGGCAGCGTCACCGTGTGCTGAGAGAGCGACACAACTTGGCTCAGAGACTCTAAACTTCTAAAGCGCCACTTGAAAGCTAAGCGCAGGGCACCAGCTTATTCACGACGAGTCTGCAGAGGGGTTGTCAAAGGAGTTATGAAACGGAGATCCGAGTCTCCGGTTGCCAGAGAGACCAGAGAGAGGAGGCAGAGGTTAATGTGAGAGAGCGTGAAGTGGATGAGTTGACTGACATACCTGTATCCTCTGGTTGCTGAGGCAGGAGACGTTGACATCCGAATGGTTGGGAAGATTCGATCCGAGGACAACGTCTGGTCCCAGTTCAATCGGAGGAGGAGAAGGAGGAGGAGATGGGTTCGACTCCTGTCCCACTTTCCCCATCAGCTCATCGTAACTGCTCTGCTGCTCGACGCTCTTCAACGACGAACGGTTCCTTCCACACAGACTGATACACACACACAGACGGACAGATAGGTGGACTAATTATAGAACGGCTAATGTGAAAGCAAACCATCTTCATGAATACAGAATAACAATGATAACTATCACTACAATGAATAATGATGATGATGATGATGATGATGATGATGATGATGATGATGATGATGATGATGATGATGATGATGATGATGATGATGATGATGATGATGATGATGATGATGATGATGATGATGATGATGATGATGATGATGATGATGATGATGATGATGATGATGATGATGATGATGATGATGATGATGATGATGATGATGATGATGATGATGATGATGATGATGATGATGATGATGATGATGATGATGATGATGATGATGATGATGATGATGATGATGATGATGATGATGATGATGATGATGATGATGATGATGATGATGATGATGATGATGATGATGATGATGATGATGATGATGATGATGATGATGATGATGATGGACGATGTATGTGGACTTTCATAAATTGCATTTTTATGATTTTAGTGAACCCTTCAAAAGCGCTATTAATAAGGTATCTGAATTGGTGATGTTTCGATGGTAGCAATTTCTCAATAAAAAATCTTCCAACCATTACCATAGGTATATTATATTTACTTAGACTAATTTGCGCTTTATAAATCTTCATATAATAATGATAAAATAATAATAATAATAACAATAACAGACCATTTTCCACTTTAGATAATGTTGAAGTCCGTGATGGATCCTTTTTACTTTGGGACAAAAAAGAAATAAAAAATAACACTAATAATAATATAATAATAAACAATAATAATAGTAATAATGGCTGTACGAACGTAAGTCAGTTCATATCGGATGCAGAGGACTGTTGTGTAGCAGTGGAATGGATAGACTCACTGCGTCGCTTCCCAGATGACCATCATGAGTGACTGACTCAGAGGAAACCCTCCCAAGTCATCCAGATGGTCTCGCTTCAGCAGGAAGCTTTCCAAATGAAAGAAAAGAGAAGACATCAGCATATCATATGGCAGCCTCTACCACTTATAAGGCAGCCTCTACCACTTCATTCAATGTATATGAAACATTAAACAAGAAGCAGAATGTCGACAAAGAAATCACATCTTATTATGAAGGTTTAAAACTCTAAGTTAATATTCAGTCCGAAAGGAAACTACGAAAGCATTGAAATTAGACACAAGGTCATAGGTCAACCCAAAGCCAGGACCATGGACCCCTGTAATAACTGACTATATAATAGAGGGGGTTCAAGGCCAGAACCCAATAGCAGCAAGCAGCGCAAGAATCAAGAGGCAGCCAATGTTTCAGTGGTGACACTGAAAAGGCAAGGGGACACGTGTGTCACCGTGTGTCACCGTGTGTCACCGTGTATGGTTGTCTGTGTGTGTATGACCGATGTCGTCGTCGTCATGACGACGAGAGGGCCGCTGACACTGGCTGTCAATCATGGGTTCCTCTGATATCAGCAGCAAATAAGTTTCGTTCAAGTGTTGCTCTGATTAGGAAAATGACGACATCCATCCATCAGACACATTCAAAGGCATCCTTAAATCACAAGTCCTTAGATTCAAGCGACTTTCCTCTTTCAAAACTGATTACGACTGGGCATGCCATACAGCGTATGGCATACACTATTTAAAAGCCTTACACACCGAGGCTACAACAAACGAATGCTCAGGAAAATCAAACTTCACGCAAGACGACAGTTTTCCACGAATGCATATATATATATATATATATATATGTGTGTGTGTGTGTGTGTGTGTGTGTGTGTGTGTGTGTGTGTGTGTGTGTGTGTGTGTGTGTGTGTGTGTGTGTGTGTGTGTGTGTGTGTGTGTGTGTGTGTGTGTGCGCGTGTGTGTGTGTGCGTATACTTGTACAGTATACGTTTTAGGCCGGATCATAAAAATTAAGTTGCATTAAGAATTTCGGAAAAGTGCCCTTATGTGGCGTTGTTTACTGTAAAGAAGAAAAAAGTTCATAGAAATGCGAATATACTTTGCATTTTTACGTTTTCAGATAACCAATGTAACCGTGTTACTTTTGTTTCACAAGAAATGCTTCCTGGGGCCTATGCTTGCTTACTTATTTTTTAAACTGTTTATATCCGGTTTGGTGAGCTGATTTTTGATTTAAGCGAACTGTTTATCGTATATACAGAAATTAACTGATATTCTGGTCTATATCAAAATTGTGACCAATTATGTTATCAAGATCTGTTGCTGCGAGAAATCGTCATATCCTTTTTGGCGAAGCTCGTGAATTACTCACTTTTTCTTTGCCAACGCACAAAGATGTGGGCAAAGCGTAGGCTTATTTATCTGAAAAGAGTTATGGGACAGAACCGCTACCATCTGTCTGTAAGAGACTGGCAGAAAAACTTGTGGAAGTATGGATTAAATCGTCAATTCCTACAATAACTCTTCGAGGAATAGAATTACAGTTACAGAAATATATAGGTGGTGTTCAGAAAGTGATCCGATCGAAGTCTGCGACACTAAAACGAGAAGAATTAGAAAGAAATCTTGATACATTGTTTGATATATGTTCGTGTAAATGCAGAGAGTTTTCATCTTGCTGCTGCCCATTGAATCTGAAGGTACCAGTAGCTGAGCGCGATTTCCTTAGAGATCAGCGTACTGTTCGGGTAGGCCGAATAGCTGGTGTTGATAAGAAGGCATCTGCGCTTCGCGAGAATCGTTTAAAACGAAAATTAGCCCTATATTCAAAGTCAAAGAATGACTTAGAAAGAAAATGTGTGAGAACTGCTGAACAATTATGTAATGATTCAGATACAACATCGAACGATTCTGAAACTGAAACATCTTTCTCTTGTGTATCAGATAATATTCCAGACGACATATCGGATGAAATACCTGAAACTCCTCGTCTCAAGAAACATTGCTTAAAAAATGTTGCTCTACAGGCAGATGGCTTTGGCGTATCAGATCGAGCAGTTGCCGCTATAGTATCAGCAACTCTGATTGATTTCGGTTTGGAACATATGGGACCCGTTGATCGGAATAAGATTCGCAGAGAACGGAAATCATTTAGATCAGCATATAAAGACACTGATTGCAGAATTTCGGGATTGTATTTTGATGGAAGAAAAGATCAGACTTTAAAAATTGTAGGGGATCGCAAGACTGTTGTTTCTGAGGAATATATTTCAATATTATCAGAACCAGAATCAAGGTATGTTGGTCATGCTACGCCTTCAAGTGGATCAGCCAAATCCATTACAGAATCAATTCTTGATACTGTCGACTGCACCAACCTTGTTTGTATTGGTTCAGATTCAACAAACGTTAACACTGGTTTCAACAATGGAGTTATACGTCGAATGGAAATTGAACTTGGTCGTCCCCTTCACTGGTCCATTTGTCTTCTACATCTGAACGAGCTGCCTTTGCGACATCTCTTTATTTCCCTGGATGGTCCAATGTCCGGACCACATTCATTTAACGGACCAATAGGCAAATCTATTTCAAAGTCATTGCAACAACCTCTAGTAAACTTCGGCGTAATTGTTGGTGAACCTATTACTTGTGATAAACATTTGTTAAGCAGCGATCAACTGTACTTCTTGGCAGTCTTGTTGTCAAGACCTTAAACCTCAAGACCAAGACCAAGACCAAGACCTTGAACCTCAAGACCAAGACCAAGACCAAGACCTTGAACCTCAAGACCAAGACCAAGACCAAGACTTTGAACCTCGAGACCAAGACCAAGACCAAGACCTTGAACCTCAAGACCAAGACCAAGACCAAGACCCAAAAATCGCAATCAGGTCAAGACTTCTAAAATTGTCAAGTTGGAATATTCGCTATTTTAATGAAAACATGAGTCTTTTATTTTATTCAAGCAAATTAGGCCTAACTTTAAATGCAAACTGCAGAGAAATCCGAATTTGTATTCAAAAGTCCTTCATGCAAACTATTATTCCAAATGCCTTTTGTATTTTATAAAAACCAATTCGCTCAGAATTTTCTGACCAAGACGTGCCTGGTGGGCCTCATAAAAATTCCACCATGTGAAAAAATACGTTCTACAGGTGCTGAAGTCGCTGACACACACACAGAAGCTTTTCAAGCACTGGATATAAATGTACAGATAGTGAGTCCTTTTGAAATCTTCCCATGGTTTATCATACCGTCTGATACAGAATAACACTGTTGCTGCTGCCAATGGGTTTTCCTGACCAACAAGACTTGTATCCATCCATAGATATTGGTCGTATGATGCAAGCAGGCTTGACACAGAATTCTTGAGTTCTGTTAAATGACTGTTCATATTGACAGCCGGTCTTGGTCTTGGTCTTGCGAGACCAAGACCAAGACTTTGAACCTCAAGACCAAGACCAAGACCTTGAACCTCAAGACCAAGACCAAGACCAAGACCTTGAACCTCAAGACCAAGACCAAGACCAAGACTTTTAAAAACGAACTCGAGTGCACTCGAGACCAAGACCTTGGTCTCGAGGACAACAAGACTGCTTCTTGGAAATTGTGAATGCAGTAAAGACTGGGATTGTGCCAGAGAATTTCGATTCCAGAATGCCCGGGCGATTAAACCATGCAAGGTGCACATGGTTGACACTTGCCAACCGTGTTCTGCGGCTTTATATATCTACAGAAGTTCCTTCGAAGAAATTTCAAGTCTTAGTTTCCTTCATTGTGAATTCTTATGCGGTTGTTTGGTTTGACATTAAGAGAAATTCCAAATGCTGGGACGCTGCACCGCACTATTATAAAATGATAGAAACATCCAGATTTCTTCCTGTCCGGTATAGAATTTTGGTTCAAAAGGTGTTGAAGCGCAATAGCTATCTGGCTCATATTGAGAGCATCATTCTTGCTATGCTGAAAGACAGTCGTAAAGTTATACGTAGGCTTGCTATGCAAAGAATTCTACGTGCTCGTGAAGATGAAATACCAAACCGTAAATTCCAATTACCTGAGATACTATTTCAAGCGAAGAGCTACGAAGAGCTGATTGACTGGCAAACAACGCCTCGATCGTTTGGAACCCGTTTTGATCAAACACATTTCAACTGCGCAAATCTCAGCGTGGCTTTCGTCAGCTACAGACGATGTTATCGACCTTCAGCCATTTCCATGCCATAACCAAGCTGTTGACCGTTTAGTTAAAATTGTAACGGAATCAGCAACAAAAGTTTATGGTCACGATAGACGTGATGGCTATATTCGCGTTCTCCAGGAACGCCGCAAATTCGATACTAAGCCTCAGTTCGATACTAAGCCTCAGTTCGATACTAAGCCTCAATTCAGAAAAATTTAAGTAGTCTTCTATTACATTGTACTCGTGCCATAGTGTTTCTTAATCATATTTCATATTCAGAAGTTGATGTAATTTGCTTCTTTTCGTACGATTGTACAGAAAATGATATCTTACAAATTAGAGTTTTTGGTGAATTTTGTCGATTTTTTCTAAGAAAAAATGCAAAGTATAGCAAAGTAGTACAGACAAACGGTTTGCAGCAATGGAATCACTGTACTTGAGAGCCAATAAATGGATATTCTCTAAGAAATATGCCAATATTTTGTAATTTATGATCCGGCCTAAAATTACGTTTGCATGAGTGTATCTCCCGGTAAGTAGCCTATGTGTTGATATATGCAGAAACTTAATATGATGCCTTTTATAGATTATACTCCTTAACCCTGTTCGGTCAGCTGCACTGGCTTCCTGTTGAATACAGAATAAGATTTAAACAGGCTTGTCTTACCTATAAAACCTTATAATGAGCACAACCCTCCTACTTGCAACCACTATTATCTCCGTATGTACCTCCCCACAAACTCTTCTTTATCACCCGAGATGGGCTGGAAGCGCCTCTAAGTAGGTATCTTCGATGGGCGCTAGATAAGTCCTCTGAATGAATGAATGAATGAATGAATGAATGAATGAATGAATGAATGAATGATGAATGGTCATTTTGATGTGTGGGATCTGTCTGTAAGAAGGCAGCGAATATGTAGGGGAAGGGTGGTTGAGAAGGCGACGACTTACAGGGTATGTCTGAAGAGAGGAAGGACGATGGAATAGTAGCACCGTCGGATGGCCACCAAGGCACCGACGTAGGCACACAGCACGAGCAGCTCCGACATCTTCCTAGAGACAACCGACCACGGCACCCATAGTAACTGTACCAATCATAGTAACCATAACAATCATTGTAACCATAGCAACCACATTAACTGTAGCAACAATATTAACCGTACCAATCATAGTAACCAAAGTAATCCTAATAACCATAGGAACCGGTGTGGTTACTATGGTTCCTATGTTTGCCATCATGGTAACCGTAACAACCAAACAACAAGTTGCTGTTAGTGTGCGTCAACATTAGCCTACTCTAAGACAGCAACTGCTCGGACGCAATGTAATCCACAGACGATGTAGCGCATTGTGGTGTAACTCAGTGTTTGGTTTTACAGTGGGATAAAGGTAAGTAAGAACACTAGATAAAATCCATAAATCAAGAGATGAGGCGGAACGTTGGTGTCCAGGAAAGATCTCCTCCTCTACACATTTTCTACAGCGATCGTACATAGTTGGTTCCCTCGACTTGGCTTTTTTGGGCGCTGTAGAAATCTCGAGATTACGATTACGACTGTAGCTAACTGGGCCAGTAAAGATCAAGTCCAGCCAATGAACACCTCACAGATAGAAATAGCTTTAACAAAAGCATTAACCAGTCAAAGCAATCATTTCAGCGATCATAATGACGACAGTGATGATGATGATGACGACGATGAGGATGCTGATGAAGATGATGCAGAGAGTGAGATGGGAGACTGACGTTGTCTGCTTCTGCAGCCTTTCCGTTTGCATTGCAGCCACCATCTGTAGCATCTCGAAGACATCGTCAACACTCCACCCAGACCTCGACATCCGATCTACAGATAACAGCCAAACAAGATCAGAGATGGAATCTCTCTGTCTGTCTGTCTCTGTCTGTCTGTCTCTGTCTGTCTGTGTGTGTCTCGCTCTCTCTCTCTGCCTCTCACTCTAGCTCTTCTGCATGTCTGTGTCTCACTCTCTCTCTCTCACTCTCTGTCTGTTCGTCTTTGTCTCTCTCTCTGTCTCTCACTCTCTCTCATTCTTTCTCTCAGTCTCTATGTTTGTCTGTCTCTCATTCTCTCTCTCATTCTTCCTCTCTCTATCTCTGTTTGCCTGTCTCTCATTGCTCTTTTAAAAGGGTTGACTTGACACAAAATAATAATAAATCCGTCATCTTAGTATCCTGTCTTTTACTATCCATTCCACATCACTGGCTTGCAACACCAAAGTGAACCATTTCAACATCTGGAGCCATACTTTAGTTTACATCAATTACAGAGTTGAAATGTGAAATTGTTGGCAAATGAAAACTCGTCATCGCTCATACATTGTCTCTTTTAAACGCAATCACTCTTGACATCACCGGAATGAACAGGCAATGCTTTGGCAGAAGCTCTATAGAAAGCGTTACATACAACACAATCAGGGGCGTCTACACCATCGAAAGCTTGGAGCAAATGCTCCATCCAAGAAATGGAGGGGGAGATCTGTCAGTGTGTGTGCCACCATTTCAGGGGGAAACGAAGGGGAGGGGAAAGAATAGGGGGAAGAGGAAGTAGCTCCAATGACTTGGGGGGATAGACGCCCCTGAATACAACACAATGCAATAGAAAAGGCTGAGATCTGATATTGAACCTTAAAACAGGAAACATATCAGCCATAAACAGACCATAAGTCAGATGACATCAACTCATCACTGGACACAGAGATCTAGAGATTTAGATTGAGAGACAGACAAACAGACAGACAGACAGACAGACCTTTAACTCTATTAATTCCCAGTTCAAGTCCTGTCTCTGGTGTCGTTGATAGCATGTAGTACATGACGCAGTTGAGTGGACCACATGATGATGACTCCGACTCCTCTTCCTTGTCCTCGGTTGACCGCAGCTCCTCCGCCTTCACACTGCACTCCTCCATCGTCGGCAATCCAGCCTCAACACATAATCAAGACACACACAGATACACCCACATATAAACACACAAACTCATACACACATATACAAACACACGAAGGCAGGGACCTTGAAATACTACGCCTGTTGCCAGACAATTCTGACTCAGGATAATCGAAATTCAGAAAAAGAGTCTCTCTCTCTCTCTCTCTCTCTCTCTCTCTCTCTCTCTCTCTCTCTCTCTCTCTCTCTCTCTCTCTCTCTCTCTCTCTCTCTCTGTGATATAGGCAACCAGAAAGATGGAGAAGTAC
The DNA here is from genome assembly GCA_963556255.1 of Allolobophora icterica. Lineage (NCBI taxonomy): Eukaryota > Metazoa > Annelida > Clitellata > Crassiclitellata > Lumbricidae > Allolobophora > Allolobophora icterica. The sequence goes on along the minus strand of OY744606.1, from coordinate 3,853,141 downwards.
GAGCCAGAGGGACAACCAGGTTGCCTTGCGTGGCAGAACGAAGGAATCTACGGCCTGGTGTTGGAAGTCACAGGCAAACAAAGCTCCCCAAGGGGACCATAAGATCTCTCTGAAGCAAAGTGCGACCGTACGTTACTTACCGGAATAACGTACCGGTACGCGTACCGTACGTACGTTATCGAAAAGAATAACGTACGCGTCTGTACGCATACGTTAAAAATGCTCAGTTTAGCTCTACGTATTAGTCTCTCCGTACATGTATATATATATATATACAGAGAGAGAGAAAGACAGAGGCAGAGAGAGAGGGACATACCATTCGATGGAGGTCGTTGATGTCGGCCATTGGAGCGGCACAGCGAACACAGAGCTTGGCCAGAGCCTTCTCCGTCCCTGGAAAGCGGCGCAGAAGACGGACGCCGAGCTCCCTGCCACAAACAAAACAATCACCGTCAACATCTAGCGACATCTCTCGGTTGTCCACTAAAGTGACTAAACGACGACTCCTCAAGAATCAATTCAACGCATCATCGAAATTTCCATTTCACGACTCACTTCTATTGGAGTTTATCAATGACAACAATTCATTGGCAAATCTACTTCATTCACTGGCACCCCTGTAAAACTCAGCTTTGATGAGAATATTGGCCGTACACTATTGGTGGGATGAGGTGGTGAGGGAGAGGACTGGCCACTCGCACTCATATGCCGGGGCTAAGAAAAGGAAGTCACACCCATGGCTGCCTCCTGCTGCAGCTAGCTTAAGGGACTGTTCTTCTACTTCATCTATTTTATTTCTACAGTTTTATTTATTCAAGTTAATTTATTTATTTATTTAAAGCAAATAATTTTTACATGCAGAGTAAGTTGGCTGGAGAAGAAGTCAACAATGACCAAGGATTTGGATTTCTGATGAGAACAGATGATAATGATGAAGATGAACTGAGTGACCTAGTGACTGAATGAATGAGTGAATGAGTGAGTGAGTGAGAGAGCGAGTGATTGAGTGATTGAGTGAGTGATTGATTGAGTGAATGAGTGAATGAGTGATTGAGTGAGTGAATGAGTGAATGAATGAGCAAGTGGGTGAACGAGTGAGCGAGCGAGTGAATGAATGAGTGAGCGAATGAGTGAGTGAATGAGTGAATGAGTGAGTGAATGAGTGAGTGAATGAGTGAGTGAATGAGTGAGCGAGCGAGTGAATGAGTGAGTGAATGATTGAGTGATTGATTGAGTGAATGAGTGAGCGAATGAGTGAGTGAATGAGTGAATGAGTGAGTGAGTGAGTGAGTGAGTGAGTGAGTGAGTGAGTGAGTGAGTGAGTGAGTGAGTGAGTGAGTGAGTGAGTGAGTGAGTGAGTGAGTGAGTGAGTGAGTGAGTGAGTGAGTGAGTGAGTGAGTGAGTGAGTGAGTGAGTGAGTGAGTGAGTGAGTGAGTGAGTGAGTGAGTGAATAAGTGAATGAGTGAGAGAGTGACTGAATGAGTGATTGATTTTAACTGATTGACTAACAGACCAGCATCCAATGCGTTCACATCTTCGTGCCAAGAGTTCAACTGCCAATCGAAGAGACGTTTCCGTTGTACCGAGAACTTGACCGACTGCAGCCGCCAACTCCAACTCCGATCCACGAATCAGCTTCGACATCGCCCTGTGCCAGAGCATAAGAGAGCATAAGAGAGCATAAGACAACATAAGACAGCATAAGAGAGCACAGTGCTCAACCTCAGAAGCAGTTCTCTTAGTAATTAAACAACTTGAAGAGAAGACAGTTTAACCAGGGTTTGGAGAAAAGGTCTTTCAGCGCCTTTGAGGGTTCCTAAAATTCGCTCTATAAAAGTCCAGATACATACACACATACATATATACCCTAATGATATACATACATACAGTCATGCATAAATACATATAATATACAATTATACATATATACATACATTCAATGGTCATACTCTGCCCTATCAGCTTATTCACGAGAGATGCATCAGGTTGGAGGCATTGTTCAGATATCGATGTCTAATGGAGATCTGAGTCCAGTTACCAGAGAGTTCAGAAGGCTGATGAGGTCAACGTAAGTAAGTATGTACCTGGCTATTTATGTAGTGCCATTAGAAAATCTTGCATAATGAATACCTGATGATCGTCAACAGATAGATGGCAGCAGGCGGCCAGGATCGGTGAACCGTTGCGGAAATACCAGTCGGCCAGACGACACGTTGTCTGCTCCAGAAGTCCTCCACTGGTCAAGAAGAAACACAGACACAACATACAGACACAACATCTCTGTCTGTCAGTCTGTCTGTCTGCTTGTCTGGTCTCTCTCAGCCTCACATCATCCAATCCAAGGCCAGATACGGAATTTAACAATGCAACTTTCTTAGTGACAGACTGAGTCACGTGGCTCAACCAGAATTCATCTCATTCAAGCAAAGATCTCTCATGATCTAAATCCATGTAGATCTAATCTGCGTCGATCTAATCTGCGTCGATCTAATCCAAGTTGATCTAATCCGATTTGATCTAACCCTAATCCTATCTAATCTACACTGATCTAACTGATGTGAAGTACTCTGACATTTTTTAACCTGATCTAATCTGGTCAGCATCATTCGTCGTCGCCCTCATCATCATCATCATCATCATCATCATCATCACTGTTATCATCATTGCTTTACCTCTTCCTCCTCCTCCTCCTCCTCCTCCTTGCCATCACAGTCTCTGAGTTTTCAATTGAATTGTCTGACTCTAGAGCTCTCATCTTCCGCATTCTGTTCGACCGGGCTGTGTCATCATCCTCTTCATCATCATCCTCCACCTCTTCTCTTCCTCTTCTCCTTCTTCAGCAGCAGCAGCAGCTACGAGATGAGCATCCTGATGTTGGCCTCTGGTCGTCAGGAAGTCAACGAGAAGACGCAGCTGATGAGAAGCGACAGCGTATGGCAGAGCATCACTCGAATCCTCAGCTATCAGGCTCTTCGCTCTCCTAAACGTAAATGTACACGTTGTTTTATATACCGACCACATGTAACTGCAATTGTTATCTGACATCTATAATGCGCCACTTCAAAATAAAACTCATAGGTGGCACTCCCTACCGAAACCAGTGAAATTACTTTATGGCCTCGACCCTGCTCGTTTTTCAATGAATTGATCGGGTGAGATCCTTCACCACCGCTGCCCGTTTGAATGGGTGCCACGCCACTTAAGGATCGTGCTAGAGCGACCGTATTTGCCCTCGACCCTTGTCATTTTTTGATGAATTGATCGGGGGAGATCCTTCACCACCGCGTACGGACCGTGCTAGCCCGAGATTTAACTTACTGAAATAAGCCACCATCGGGAGGCGAACCGGGATCCTCAAGCACAGAGGCGCATGGGACGTACGCTCTAACCAATGCAGCTAATTGGACCAAGACACACACAACAGCTACATCGTAATGTCAATCAAACAATCACATCAATTATCTAATCAATCAACCAATCAATCAACCACACCAATTACCAAACGAACTAATCAATCAAATAACAATTACTGATCCAAGAACCAGTCGATCATCTAATCACCGGTCAATCAACCAGTCATGATTGTCAAGTAAATCACCAGAGTCCACAAGAAAACCATTGTCTTCTTATGCCACCTGTGAACTTCTGCGGTAGAGTCAAAGATACGATCGAGTTCAAACAGATGATGCTAACCTAAGCACGAGTTCCTTCCAGTAGCCGAGCGAAACGGATGGAGCAACTGCCAGAGCTTTGTCCCACTAAAAAGCCACACACGAAACGATAACACTTAGCCACAACGAGACAACACTAATTCCACTTTCACCAGGTGTCATATAACTAGCCATATATGTATTTATTTATTTATTTATTTATTTATTCGGATATTTCTATAGCGCCTCTCGAAGTCAACTACTACTCAGAGGCGCTCCCGACTACAGCATTTGATACTGTGCCGGAATTTTCACGCCGAAGCGCCATATATATATACACATACATTTCCCTAAACTACTGATTTCGACATTATATATAATATACAGTATATATATATACATATATATATATATATATATATATATATATATATATATATTGAATTAAGGCCTACGAACTAAGACCTACATACGGTCATCGTTTAAGCAGCTGAAAGGTAGTTACTCATTCATTCATTCATACCGGAAATTTATATAGCGTCTTTTCAAGGTCATCTACTCAGAAGCACTCCCGACCCAAACCCGGCTGAAAAGTACAGTCCTAAGATTAGAATTAAATGTGGGGGTATGGGTACTTGGGAGTCGGGACCAAGCAAATCGACACAGGTTGGAGGGCCAGCGATGGAAAAAGCCCGTCGCTGCCTAAGGGGGTCCGCGAACGGGGACGTCTGGGAATTAACTGGAAGGATTGAAAAATGAATTGGGGGTAAAACCCTCATACCTCCGAGGCCCGACAATTCAATTCCTAGCCATTAATCGTAATCATAAACTCCTACAACTTGACAGAGGCGAACCGACCTCTCCGAGTTCGACGAGCAGTTGACAGTATCTCCGAGTATTTCCAAGCTTCAGGTTGAGCGTCGCAGCCTCTCTCAGTCGATCGTCTCGACTCGGTGCTCCGAGACCAGAGCCGAACTTGGACAGGCGAACCATCTCCAGCTCCTGTGCCTCAGCCTTTTCCACGCATCAAATGCAGAAAATCAGGTCATAACGGATCCACATATAAACACAGGTTTATTTCGAAACAACCAGACAGCGAGAAGTGAGAAACAAGGAAAGACATTCAGACATTCTGTTACAATACCCTGCCATCATGTCAGTGAACGCTGGGTGCGTCCTATATCCTATAAGTCTCATTCGGGAATATGGGTACCATATGGGAATATGGGTCCTCTAGGGTCCCCTCTGGTAATACAGGTCCTATGTGGGACCCACATGGACATGCTGGCCTGGCAGGGATATTAAGTATTAACAGCGCTGTGCTTCAGAAGTTGTAAATATCCACAGACATTTTAAACAAAACTATTCTTACTATAATCCGAAATCACATTGCTACCATTACAATATTCTATGACTGGAAGAACGAATTCTAGTTGATCTTAGGCAAAATCAGTTGAGGAGGAGATCTGAGATCAGCTGCAGTTGGTCCAATACGTCAGCGACTTGTCTCATTCTGTCGCCTGTCATTGCAGATCCAACATAAAACCCTAAAACAGATATCGATTTACTATGACATCGCAAAGGAATTCTCACTGCTTACGCCAAAAAAACTCGGAGAAGACGGCTACGGATTTCTTGAAAGTGTAGCCTGAAGATCTTTCCAGGTCGAGCTTAATGTCTCGTGAACATTTTCCAGCGAGCAGCGGAGGAGTTCCCAGCGACATGGCATGCTCTTCACACACATACACACATAGATATGCAGATGGACAGATACAGAGACACAAATAAAAGCAATGAAAGAGAGAGAGACAGAGAGAGATAGACAGACAGACAGACAGACAGACAGAGACAGACAGACAGACATACAGACAGACAGACAGAGAGAGATAGACAGAGACACAGAGAGAAAGGCCAAAGCTCGAGGGTACGCGTACCCTAAAATAGAATACGTTAAAATACGTACGTACCTTTCAAAAAATACAATACGCGTATGGTACGTATCATACACGAAAATTTTATTTATGGTTTACTCGGCGACCCATTGCCTACGTATAATCTGACGTCAACAGTATGAGTCATTGAAACCGGTACTTCCGGTATAGCGTAGCAGTAAATTTAATTCGATCAATTTTTCGGTTATAATTAATTTAATGCAAATTGTACTTTCATTCTGAGGAGAGCTAAGTAGCCTACACTTCACTGGTTTGCAAATTTCTGTAACTCAAAAGTTGTAGTATATCTTTATACGCATCAGTCAGCGATTCAGCGATGCCCAGAGAACGTGGGAAGGAATGGACGCACGTGAAAGTGTTGAAAAATGCGAAAAACAATTATTTGATTGGATAATGAGCAATGACGTGGTTAACGTATTTTTGTATTGTTTACGTACCCTAAAATAGGGTACGTTAAAATACGTACGTACCTTTCAAAATATAGAATACGTATGGTACGTACCCTCGAGCTTTGAGAAAGGCAATGGAAGAGAGACAGAGAGAGATAAAGAGAGAAAGAGAGATAACAAGAGAGAGAGACACACAGATAGACAGAGACACACAGAGAAAGGCAATGGAAGAGAGAGAGAGAGAGAAGAGAGAGAGAGAGAGAGAGAGAGAGAGAGAGAGAGAGAGAGAGAGAGAGAGAGAGAGAGAGAGAGAGAGAGAGAGAGAGAGAGAGAGAGAGAGAGAGAGAGAGAGAGAGAGAGAGAGAGAGAGAGAGAGAGAGAGAGAGAGAACGAGAGAGAACGAGAGAAACAGAGAGTAACAATGGTGGTCTATATGCACAAATAAAGTCCAACACCACCAAACCATTTCCCTCTGTCTCTGTCTCTGTCTCTGTCTCTGTCTCTGTCTCTCCCTGTCTGTTAGTCTCTCTGTTTATCATGCAGACAGATGCCTAATCAAGTTAATTACTGAGCTAATTAGCACAAGCTAAGCCAACTAATATAAAACAGCTCCTGTTGAATAATTCTATCAAATAACAATCCCTAAGTCAGCAATAACCGACCACACATTCAATTAAAACAATCTAAAAAATCTTTTAACTGCAGAGGAACTTGTCAACCCCTTGAAATAAAGTCACGGATCACTGAACACCATATGAACGAACTGGTGATGATGATGAGTTCTCTGCCCGAAGGCAGGTCCATTAGCTTTATGCCACCCGGGGATGCGTTGAGTGAGGCGGTTTCCCGTTGCCTTCCTCACAGACAAAATAATTGTGGGTGAACAACTTGTCCATGGTCGCTACACAGTGGCTTGAGGTAGATTCAAACCTGCGACCCTCCGGTTACAAGACACATAACATACCGCTACACCAACAAACTATGGGGACCTAAAAGGCAGTCGCCACCACAAAGACCAAATCTCAGCCCACATCTCTGCTTTTATTCGTGACTCCCTCCACTGGCTTCCTGCCAACAGATAATTCAGTTCAAAACCTTCACCCTCATGCGCAACTGCATCACTGGGTTAGCGCCGTCTTATCTAATGAATTTCTGCACCCCAGTTTCTTCCCTGCCTGAGAGGGCCTCCTTGTGGCTGTTCCACGTATGCACTCTTCCACGGCTCAATCCAGGAGCTTTGCCTATGTGGGTCCTTCAGCGTGGAACAGCCTTCCCCAGTCCCTCCGCCAAGAGCTTCTTGTCCTCTCTCCTCTTCAGTTCCGTAGACGCTTGAAAACCTTTATTTTTGCCGGTGCTGGCAGTGATGCGGGTCGAGAGCGCAGCTGATTTGAGTGGCGCTATATAAATGTTCGTTTACAATTACAATTACAAATCAAAGCCTCGATTGAACACTCATTCCAAATGGTCATCGTCATCCTCATCCTCATTCCAAATACTCAATCGAAATCTCAAATGCATTTCATAAACACATGATTAATTTAAAAGCACCACAGAGGGTTAGTTTTAGCATCAGAATCTAAGCCCTCAATGCAAAAAAAGCAACACAGCCTCAGATGTAAATGATATAAAAGCAGCTAAAGAAATCACAAATGTTATTCTAATAGAAATAGCCAGTGCTGATCACACAATTGCAATCAAAATGCGAACATTTCTTTACAATTTTTTAAAGAAATAATCAATTGTCTCACCAAAGTCGTAAATTGCAAAGAGATTGATGTACAGTAGCGAAGACAACAGAAAAACCTAATCACAAACTGATAATAACTAGGCCTAGGCCTACTCGTAATTGTATCTGATATATTCTGTTCACAATAGCTCTGCTGACATGCTTCGCTTGAGATCTTCAAGAGCAAATGCTGCCTTTCGCTGTTTGCAGTCAAGCGTAATGACAGATGCAATGTTGATCAAACGCCAACTAGGTCACTCCTCCATCTGGTCAGTCACTCAATGGTCATTTCTGGTCACCTCAGCCATTCATAGATTAGCAAAACTCCAATCAGCAGAGTTGCAGTACTCCTCCGAGGTCCGTGTTCCCTTTCAGCAGTTAGAAACTGATCAGGCAGGTGATAGAGAGAGAGAGAGAGAGAGAGAGAGAGAGAGAGAGAGAGAGAGAGAGAGAGAGAGAGAGAGAGAGAGAGAGAGAGAGAGAGAGAGAGAGAGAGAGAGACAGACAGACAGACAGACAGACAGACAGACAGACAGACAGACAGACAGACAGACAGACAGAGACAGACAGAGACAGACAGAGACAGAGAGAGCCAGAGACAGAGACAGAGACAGAGACAGACAGAGACAGAGACAGAGACAGAGAGACAGAGACAGAGACAGAGACAGAGAGACAGAGAGACAGAGACAGAGACAGAGAGACAGAGACAGAGACAGAGACAAAGAGAGACAGCCAGACAGAGACAGACAGACTAACACAGACAGACAGAAACAGACAGACACAGGCAGGCAGGCAAGCAGACTGACAGACAGAGATATTCAGGTGACCAAGAGGTGCTGCTGTCAGCAGTTGATGACCCTGACCTCAGTTGTTGATCGGAACAAGACAAACAGCCACAGAAAGAGAGACACACAGACAGACAGAAAGACACAAACACACAGACAACGGACTTACCTTTGCCGGTGTAAAGACTTCAGGCTACCCCCCATTTCAGGTTACCCTCCGGTAATCTGAAATCGATTTCACATTACCCCCGGGGGTAATCTGAACGCGATTTCAAGTTACCCCTGCGCTGTTCACATTACCCCTACCTAATTGAGCTAAAGTGATAAATTCTTACGCTTGCAACTCATGATATAGTTTACTGAATAAAACACGTGAAACATACAAGATTGAAAGCTAGTTTCAATATCTGAAAGAATAAAAAATGTCACAGAAATGTTAATTGTATTAAAACCACTCATACACTAGTTCAAAGCGCCTGACTTATTACATACAAACATAAGATATACAAAGATTCAACCTAGTTGATGTAATTGTGATCTACAGAGAAAGATAGCTTGTTGTACATAATGCACTAGAGGAGTAACGAGAGTTTAATGATAAATGTTAACAATTATTATTATTATTATTATGAGGTAATCGGAGAACGGGCCCCATTAATTTGAGGGGGTAATCTGAAATCGTAAGGGGCAATCTGAAATCGATTTCAAGTTACCCCCGGGGGTAATTTGAAATCGATTTCAGATTACCCCCCGGTAATCTGAACGCGATTTCAAGTTACCGGGGGGTAATTTGAAATGGGGGTAATCTGAAATCGCTACACCGGTCACTAGAAAATTCATGTCAACAGAAACAAAGTCAACAAACGATTAATACATATTCGCCATTCTTAATTAAATGGCTAATTAAAGCGGATCACTCGTCATTATGAAAGGGTACGTTCAGTTGCCACCCCCCCCCCACCTCCACCGGGCATAAATTATGCATCAACTCTCCCCACAACCCATCCACCCCGTTTGTTTAGCACTGTTAAACCTTCTCGCAAGACATTTTAATTTGAATCTAATTCCATCTGATTCGTTCTGTCTGCAAGACCTCGAACCAATGTCAAGAAGTAAGAAAGCACACAAGAAATTAAATAAGACCAAGCATTCAATGCCATCCCAAACTGTATCACCGAACAACTCCATCGAGTCTTAAATAATACGCATGTGCAGTGCTTCGGAAAATCAACTTGGAACCATCTTCCGCAGGAATTAGACCTACGGTTGAATCTCCTCAGTCTTTCTCTTCCCCGTTCCGGAAACGCCTGAAGTCTGTTTTTCTTTGTTAGTCATAGCACTGACTAAAGTCGGGAGCACTTCTGAATTGTTGAGTGGCGCTTTCTATAAATGTTCAATTACAATAACAGTTACAATTACAACAGAGGAAACATTTAAAATTTCAAACAAATTATAAACAGCTGACAATAGAAGATGTAAGAGAATTATAAAACTTTCAGTTCTCTCTCACTTTCTCACTCTCTCCTCCGTCCGTCCGTCCGTCCGTCCGTCCGTCCGTCCGTCCGTCCTTCTCTCTCTCTGTCTCTGTCTCTCTGTCTCTGTGTCTCTGTCTCTCTGTCTCTGTCTCTCTTACTCAGTCTCTCTCCCTCCTTCTCTCTCTCTCTCTCTCTCTCTCTCTCTCTCTCTCTCTCTCTCTCTCTCTCTCTCTCTCTCTTTCTCTCTCTCTCTCTCTCTCTCTCTCTCTCTCTCTCTCTCTCTCTCTCTCTCTCTCTCTCTCTCTCTCTCTCTCACGTTCCCTCCCTATATCTGACCTGGAGAAATGAGTACTTCATCCCAAGGACGACCAGCAGAACGTTGATCTCGAACGGTTGAATGAGAGATGTAAGCGACCACAGACGAACGGTGGAATCTCGCGAACAGGAAGCCAGTACAAACGGACGCTTTGGATGACATGACAGACCTACAGCAGCACACAGACACACGAAGCTCAACTCATCCGAGTCAGAATCATCATCAACAGCAACATCTTCATCATCATCGTCATCATCATCAACACCTCCATCAGCAGAAGCATCTTCATCACCAGCAGCATCATAATCAGCATCATCTTCATCATCTTCATAATCATCATCAGCAGCAGCAGCATGAGCATCATCTTCATTAACAGCATCATCTTCATCATCAGCATCATCTTCATCAGCAGCAACATCTTCATCATCATCTGCATCTCCATCAGCAGAAGCATCTTCATCACCAGCAGCAGCAGCATCAGTTCCCTTCAACTGAATGCGAAACAGCCATGACCAATCAATCGCCTGTTTCCTCCTTTGATTCTCGAAGAAACAGTGAAGACGAAACACTAAATCTCGATGTGCATTTCTTCTTATAGTATGAAACGCTCAACGAAAATCCAACAAAGAATGACACCAAAGAAAACTGGGGAATTCCCCTCGTCATGATAACAACGACAATGACAGTGATGACGACGACAACGCCGATGATGATGACGACGAGGGTTGAATGGCTCTATAAGTGCCAGTTTCTCAGTCACTAAGGAAGTGGCAGAGAAGGATTCAGGCAAGAAGGGGAAAGAAAAGTAGAAGGAACAGAATGAGTTGAGGAGTATGAGGAGGGTTAGTAGTTATGAAAGGAGAAAACAGACCATAGACATCTGCTCCGTGGTCAAGGATTCGGTCAACACAGGCTCCGTCTCTCGTGTCCCAGATGCGGATCGTGTAGTCCCAACTGCCAGACATCAGAAGGTACGGACAGAGGCGCGCTTACAGAAAATAGGCCCTAGGCGCAAACATTTTTGGGACTCTTCTAAACGTGTAGACTGAGCAGCGGCGGCGACCTTGTTTGACAGGTGGGGACATGGGACACTGTTGAACTGAGCTGGTCAAAAAGAGGTGAAAAATGTTTTCGGAGCGCGAAAAATTTGATGACCATTTTTGAGTGTTTCTTCAAAATGTGAGGTGGCAACTGCATGCTGTATCCCCCTCGAACCCCGGGATCGCCGCCCATGAGGCTGAGAGTTTGAAACTCTTGTGGTGTTGAGCCAAAAATGTGCAAAAACCCACGAAGTTGAACTCGAAGCCGTTTTTGTGAGTGTTATTGACCCTGTAATTATGATTACTTATAGAAGCTATTTCAAGGAATGTGAAGTTATTTGGTTTTATATTATATTTTATAATTGAAAAAATATTTTCATTCGTTTGGGGGCCCTCCGAGATTTGGGGGCCCAAGGCGCGCGCCTAGTGCGCCTACGTGTAAACGCGCCTCTGGGTACGGAATCTCCGGGTTCCAGACGAGACCTCGGACGGGACCAGTGTGGTCCTGGAAGAGTCGAATGCACGAGTCCTGCGTGTAGTCCCACATCCGAATCGTACCAACAACAACAACAATACCAACAGCAATAACAACAATAATAACAATAACAATAACAACAATAGTACCAACAACAACAACAATACCAACAACAACAAAAGGGAAGAAGGCAGCCCCTTGAGCTAGCCGTCACGTAGTCATGGGTGTGAAGTGTTAGCGACTTTAGTTTCTTAACCTCGGCATATGACAGCTTTTCCAGTGTCACCTGATCCTTCCATCAACATTGTACAATCAGTATACTTATTGTAGACGAGATGGCTAAAGGAGCAGTTGGAGCAGAAATCTTGAACCAAATTCCTGCCCTGGTGGGGATTTGAACTACTGACAGTCCCTCACGCTAACCACTACACTATCTTGCACACCTCTAGCAACAACAACAATAACAATAACAGCACCAATAATAATAACAATACCTACAATAATAATAACAATAACAATAATAACAATAGCTACAATTATAATAACAAAAACATCAACAATAATAATAACAATACCTACAATAATAATAACAATAACAATAATAGCAATAGCTACAATAATAATAACAATTACATCAACAATAATAACATCAATAATAGCAATATAATAACGACAATAATCTTCCTTTGACCTTTCTTACATGATGCGGCGCTCGTGAATAAGCTGGTGCCCTGCGCTTGGCTATAGAGTAGCGCCTTAGAAATTTTGAGTTTACTGTACAATTATGATTAATGTGGGATCAGCAGTAGCTGACTCACTGACTAGGATACCCTCGCGAAGTGGAGACCAACGTACGTGAAACACTTCGGCAGTATGACCTACGACAACATATCACAAACGAAATCACCACCACCACCACCACCACCACCACCACCACCACCACCACCACCACAACCACCACCACCACCACCACCACCACCATCATCATCATCATCATCATTATCGTCGTCATCATCTTCATCATCACCACCACCACCATCACCACCACTACCACCACCATCACCATCAATATCAAATGCAGAAAATCAGGTCATAACGGAGCCACATGTAAACACTATTTCGAAATAACTGCACGAAACGGG
>OY744606.1:3020191-3132691 GCA_963556255.1 Allolobophora icterica | reverse complement strand
GACACCACTAGGAGCATTGGTCGATAATCATTCACTGGGATGTCATTTCTGTGCTCATGATAGGCCTGCCCAAATCTACGTTTCATTTTGACAGTTAATTAATTAGTCTTGCAACTTTTCTGTGCAGCTGCCTTTCGGGAGGTGAAGTCTGGTATGGCGGCTCCTTCTTAGCCTGTCGAAAATTAATTTCAACAACTAAGACTACCTCGGGTCGTCCATTAATTATGTCGACAAATTTTAGGCAGTTTTTGACCCCCTCCCTCCCCTTGTCAACAACTGTCAAACATTCAAGGACCCCCTAATAAAAAATTAATTACAAACACAAAAGAAACAGATCACTTATAGGCCTAAAGACTTTCCGAATCTATGGTTGCTCTTTGATTAAATTATTGCTGACGTCAACTTGTCTTGAACACCCCTCCCCTTGTCAAGAATTGTAAAACTTTGCCAAACCCTCTCTCCAGGGCATATTTTAACTGTATAACTAGTGGGACAAATGTCCCAGTAGTCTTAGGATTTGTCCCAGTAGGTAGGGTGATTTGTTCCAGGCAATGTATAGTGAAACTGTTACTAGTGGGACAAAATGTTGCTGGAGTTTTAAGACTTGTCTCAGCAGTAAAGGCAAAATCCTGCAGAAATTGAGAGAGGAATTCCTAAAAAATGTTGTCAAGTTTTTCAGGGAGGAATTCCTAAAAGAAAGGTCGTCAACATTTCTGAGAGAATTCCCAGGTCGTGAAAGTTGTCAGAGATGCATTCCCAAAAAAGGTTACCAAATGTCAATGGCCGACTTTGTCCCAGTAGTCGAATTCTCTTAAAATATGCACTGCCTCTCTCCCCATTTTGTTGACATAATTAATGGACGATCCCCTCTCGGTTAAAAGCGGACTGCGTCTCCGAAAAGAAATTAAGTTACGCAAAGACCGCCAACTACAGGAGGCATGCAGTTCACGACATTTTGTCCCTGGCGGTCAAAACGATTAGCTTGGCAGCATCGACCATTTGACGACCGTAGATCTCTCGTGGGAAACTGGTTTAGGTTCCTGTGGAGACAGTGACTCGACTGGTCTTTAAAAAGGCGTGTGAAGTAAAGCGTACACGACTACACGGCACACTTGAAACATAACAACTTCTAGAATTTCACAAGCAGTTAGTGCGTTCAGATCAAATACACCGGCGCTCAAAGTTGGATCAGTTTCACGATAAGATTCGCATTTATGTGTGGCTATGCGCGCTTTAAAAATATTCGTAATAATAATAATGAGTGGCCGGTCGCAATTAGGAGTGTTAAAGAGAGACCGTGATCTCATATAGGTGTGGCACGGTTTTCATAGTTGGGTCGCAGTTGAGTACACTGACCTAAGATCTTTGCTTTCAAAGCAAATTTTTCTTTGCTTACAAAGAAGATTTTACTTTTTACATGCACCATGTAGGAATGATGACTTTTCACGCTTGGGTGAAGGTGTATTTTCAGCAGACATCCCGGGCTTTAGCCAATCCAGTAAATAAGGCATTATTTTTACCTGCAGGTTCAGATGGGTTCACATTTGCCCCTCGTGCCAGCCATGGGCGGCGATCATGGGGGGGTGAGGGGGACAAGACCCCCACCTTTAACAGTGGGGGGACACGCCATGCATAGGACCCCCACATTTTCAATAAACACCCAAAAAAGTCATCAAATTTATTTAAACTTTTTTTTTACCAGATCAGTTCACGGTGACATACGCGCCGACTTTTGCCTTTGTCTCTGGGTGCCAGTCAGGGGCGGATCCAGAAGGTTTATCAAAGTTTTAAAGGACCAACGAAACTTTTTTTTAGGAAATCATCTCCGAAAAAAACTTATGACCTTTTTATAGTCATCCGGAAAAATTCATCATATATTATTTCGTGTGTAAACATAAACAAATTTAAAATGGATTGGCCTCCTGGATCTGCCTCTGGTGCCAGTGCATATTTTAAGATAATTCTCTCCTAAAAAATGTGACGACTTTTTTAGGAATTCATCCCCCGAAAAAATGTGACGACCTTTTTTAGGAATACAACAAAAATTGAATTTAAGGTCCAAATTCTTCTGGGGGCCAGGCCCCACTGAACTTTTCTCTGGGTGCATTGGCACCCAAGGCCCCCAAGAAGTCGGCGCCTATGCACGGTGATAATTTTTTACCTCTTTTTGACGAGATTAGTTAAAAAAATGTCCCCCTCACCTGTCAAACAAGATCGCCGCCATTGCGTTCCGGAACGGAACAATTATGGACGGGCTAAAATCCCGAGAAAAACGGGATTGGGGTTTGGGAGGGATCTCAATAAACACTGAAAACAGTTCAAAACACTGAAATTAAATTAAAATAACTAAATTATTGTTTTTATTATTGAAATAAATAAATAATTTTTTAGAAGCTGAAAAAGGTGCCGGAACGCCGTTCCGGTGCGTTCCGGCTGAAAAAAAGCAATGTATTAAACTAATTACTTTATCAGATCTTAAAATATAATATCCATTCAAAATGAAATAAATGTAATAATATTAAATAACAACAAATGATTAGTAGGCCTATAGGCCTATATCTCTATAAATAAAGCCAGCTTTCTGTGTGTCTGTGTGTGTGTCTGTCTGTCTGTCTATCTGTTTGACCGGGCTTAACTTCTACAATTTTGCACCTTTTCACTCGAAACCTTCACTAATGTGTCGGCCTCGGCTTCGGACACCCAGTGGAGGGGTTCGCGTCCTCCGTTTTCAACCCTACCATGGTGAAAATGCCCCAAAACGCTACCCACCCGACCGTCCATAACGCGCAAGCACGCCTATTCCACTGCCAAGCGGTTCTATTTATGGCGCCGGTATTCCCCAACGTCATTAATAATCCGCTTAACGACACCGCGGTTCTATTTATGGCGCCGGTATTCCCCAACGTCACTAATAATGCGCGTAAGTTGTTTACTTTCGCACAAAATATAATGACGATCGATTCGAAGTATATTCATCGTTTTACAGCAAAATTTTAACACATGTATGTTCAAAGACAAAGATCTAAATTATTTACAGTATATCAAACAACCAGTCTGCTCTACTAAGGGCGAGGCCGACTACAGACCGGGAGTGAGGGCTAGATTTCTGGCGTTTTCTTTAACACGCCAACGCCCGGTTCACCCTCTTCGACTGCGAAGCAGTCAGTCCACGGGAGACAGGTCGCCAGACGCCACAAGAGCCTCCAAGACTGCGAAGCAGTCGCCGCCAGAGGGCGACTGCGAAGCAGTCACTTCACGGCAGAGGTCGCTAGACGCCAGAAGGCGTATACAAGACTGCGAAGCAGTCTCCGCTGTACGCCAGAAGGCGTCTACAAGACTGCGAAGCAGTCTCCCCCACAGGTCGCCACACGCCACAAGGGCCTCCAAGACTGCGAAGCAGTCGCCGCCAGAGGGTTTACAAGACTGCGAAGCAGTCTCCGCCAGAGGTCGCCAGACGCCACAAGGGCCTCCAAGACTGTGAAGCAGTCGCCGCCAGAGGTCGACTGCGAAGCAGTCACTCCACGGCAGAGGTCGCTAGACGCCAGAAGGCGTCTACAAGACTGCGAAGCAGTCTCCGCCAGACGTCGCCAGACGTCGCCAGACGCCACAAGGGCATCCAAGACTGCGAAGCAGTCGCCGCCAGAGGGCGACTGCGAAGCAGTCACTCCACGGCAGAGGTCGCTAGATGCCAGAAGGCGTCTGCAAGACTTTCGAAGCAGTCTCCGCCACAGGTCGCCAGACGCCACAAGGGCCTCCAAGACTGCCAAGCAGTCGCCGCCAGAGGGCGACTGCCAAGATTGCCAAGCAGTCGTTGTTGTTGTTGTTGTTGTTGTTGTTGTTGTTGTTGTTGTTGGTGGTGGTGGTGGTGGTGGTGGTGGTGGTGGTGGTGGTGGTGGTGGTGGTGGTGGTGGTGGTGGTGGTGGTGTGAAACTTATAACCCCGGGCAACGCCGGGTAATCCAGCTAGTAATATTAATAGATAGATACCTGGCAATGCAGGCTTATTTAAGAATTGTTGTATGAACATAGCCTATTTATACTAATAACAATAATAATAATAATATTCTTTATTAGGCCCTACTTCAAGCTGACAGTACAGACGCAGTAAGATTAGGCTAATGGTAACACTCATGACCAGGAGAGCATTAGATTCGCGGCGCGATACCCGCAACCCCTCCCCCCACTCTAGGGCGGCGCCTTGCATGGTTGCCAAACCGTGTGTTTAATTAAAATCTTGATTGTATACTGTCGTGTTTCAATGTAATCTTACTGCGTACTTGTCAGTTTGAATTAATAAATATTATCATTTTATGCCCCTAGGTATACAGGATCCCTCAGAGACTTCAATATTAACTAATATAACACATACAATGGCCCTATTATTATTATTATTATTATTATTATTATTATTATTATTATTATTATTATTATTATTATTATTATTATTATTATTATTATTATTATTATTATTATTATTAAAAAAGCCACCTTCGGGAAGCGATCCGCGATCCGCATGGGACGCAGCCTACGCTCTTACCAATGTAGCTAACTGATTACAAATTTGGTCGTTAGAGGTTAAGTTGACCTTTGGGGGCGCTTTATTTAAACTTGGGACAGAGCGCAATTATAGCTTGCTACCTTCTTGCAAAGTTAACAGATAATTGAGTAATTTTAAAATGCAGCCGATGGAATTTCTGCGTTGAAAACTTGAAGACATACAATTTGTAAAACCCGCCTAAAGGAAATCAAGTTCACACCATTATAACGTCATAACGGCAATGGCGTCTTTTCTTTGCATAAATGCAGATTTAAATTACGTATTAACGGCCTAGAGCCGTGGCCGTCGACGTAAGTCGCGGTCACAGTGTCGCTGAACATCTGGGATCGAATCGCTTACCAAGGCATTCGAGCGGTGCAATCTAACCGACACTTTTTTACTAAAGTTTGTTTCATACAAAACTTTAGGTACTTCGAAAGACTTTGATAAATTCCCAAAATAAATTCGAATCGTACGTTTCACTGGTATAAATTTTAAGTTTTAATGAAAAAACGCGACGCTGTTTAGGCCTATACCTATAGGCCTAAATTCAGTGCAGGAATTAGCCATAAGTTAAAACGCTACAGCTATAGGGCGGCTATTATAATTAAGGGCCTCGGTGGAATCAGAGTATGTGGAAGAGGTACGTGGAAGCAGGGTAGGAACTCACTAGGAAGTGTGTTCACTTTAAAATGAAAGACTTGTGCACAGAGGCGCGTTTACGAAAAGCGGGGCCCTAGGCGCAAACATTTTACGGGGCCCTAGGCGCAAACATTTTACGGGCCCTTCTGAACTTGTATTAGCCCAGATTAAGAAAACAATTATAAATTACAATAATATAGGGCATACTTTTATGTGAATACCAGGGTCCGATTTGTCAAAAAAGAAGCAGGGGGGTCGGAAATCTATACAAATAATAAAAATTTATTAAGCCATAATTAATTTTTTTACTCGTTATTTTGTAAATGAGGTTAATGAACTTCCATAGTATGTCAAGATTCTGCAATGACCAACAGCCAACTACGATGCAAACATGACATCGAAGAAAAATTTATATTCAAAATTAAAAGGAGCTTTCAGCAGCAGTTTTAGCTGAAATATACTAATAGGAACAACAAATTGTAGGCCCACACAGAAGCGTTAGACGTGACTAAATTGCACTGAAAGATGAAATACAAGTACACAACCAAAGCTATCAAACCAATGCATCAAGTACTGTCATTGGAAATACTAGCAAACCCAATGAACCAGTGCACCAAGTACACTAGTATAGCCACTATAAAAAGCTTTGCATATTTCTTTTGTTTGTGCACAATAGTCGCCTTGCCAATTGGCTTATCTAAGGCATCATGGCACCCAGATTTCAGCCAGGAAATAACGTATATCCTGGCATTCCAAGATGTTAGAGATGGCCCGTTAATGCTGATCATCAACAAGTAGCTGATGGGGCCAACAGCCAGCAGGTTGCGCACTGTAGGCCTATGTTGCAAGTTCATCTGGCTAAAGCTACGCTCGCAAGCTGCAGACGAAATGAGCAGAATCTTCAAAGTGTGCTCAAATGTTGCGAGATCAGACCCCCCCATGTTGGCCTTGTTTGTATGTATAGAGTAGCCTACTCGATCACAATCTGGGAATTGTGACTTATTGTTAATTAATTTATTTAAATATGAAAATAAATTGAGAAGATCATTTTACTTATAAATAAAGTGTCTTCTATCATATTAAGAGGTTCAAGTACAACACAAAAGGATAAGCTTTAAGATTCTTATCCAGTTTTTAATAGAAATTGTTGATACAGACAAAGAAGAAATTAAAAAGGGTGATAGGCGGGACCTCCAAACTAAAAACAGATAGATTGAGTCAGTTAATTAGCTCAGTTAAGCCTACAGTTGGGTGTAAATTGGAATAGGCCCATTAGGACTTTGCGCACTTTTCCATTGACAAAGTCATCAATAAACTGATTAAAATTCAGTTGACGTAGAATATCACTCTCTATGCTCAACGCTGCAGGGTGGCTAGGTCTCTCATGTGTCATACTTGAAATGAACTTTCAACACCTTTGCCATGTATTGGTACATGAACTACTCATGACTTATGTTGAGGCCTGCCCTACCTGTCTTGTGTTTAAACATTTTGACAAAATACGAACACTGCATAAAATTATCAGCTCATTGCCAATGCTTTCATCGAGGTCATCGCCGTATATTGCTACAAGGTTTTTCTCTGAGTTGTGTATTTCTTCATCACTACAAGATTCAAGCCTCGATAGAAAACCAAACCTTGAGCAGAGTGGTTCGTATGATGCAAGCCTTCTTGTCAAGTCGGTTGTGAATTGATCAACGGTTGGGCAGAAAATTGTCAATCCGAAACTTCTCTGAAGCAGAGTGCACAGCTTCTGGGGTTCCACCATAATCCATTGGTAGGAGACGTACGTTTTGATGACGTGTTCTTGTTTGAACATATTCTGCCGTTCCACAACAGAGTCAGACTCGGCAGAGCGGGAACTTTGTTGGACTGGCGGTTGTATGACAACAACTGCAGCATCACCAGTGACTTTATATAGGCACTTTATATAGGCACAGATGAGCCTGCATTTTGACCACCTTATGCCGAATGCCGATCTCCAATTCGGTTCATGTCACAAAAATGACAGCATAGCTGTGCACTGATACAGATGTGCACTCTAGTCTAGGTCAATCGAGGTCAAAAACGCCAGCGAACGCTGGACAGAATGCCACTGTCTACTTGACCTTTACCCCGCAACTGGATGCTCGTGGCGTTGGAGCCGATGTGCCCAAGGCGAGGACTCCGGGCATGAAGGCGCCTGAGGGCGCTGGCTTGTGCAGGGACTGTGGTCCGTTTGTTGTCTTCTGTATGTTTGGTCATGCCCTGCGAAATAATTCTGACCCCCGGCAAATCGGACCCTGGTGAATACTAAACTGCAAAAAATAGAAAATAGCCTAGGTCATATTTAAAATAATTCAAATTTAAAAAATGTTACATTTTATAATTGAAAAAACTTTTTCATTCGTTTGGGGCCCTCCGAGATTTGGGGCCCTAGGCGCGCGCCTATAGTGCGCCTAGTGCGCCGTATACGTGTAAACGCGCCTCTGTCCACGTGTGAAACAAGATCGCTGCCAGTGGTGCCAGTATGTTTGGTAAGATAAACAGTTTCAGCAAACGCCAAAGAGGAACTATCGTTGATGAAACATCCCAAAACATCCTTTGCAGGAGATTATTTCACAGACAGATTTCCTCTGCCATAACTAAAGACTACACTGCACTTCACTCTCTCCTTCAATGCACCATACCATACCATACCATACCATACCATACCATACCATGCCACACCATACCATACCATACCATGCCACACCATACCATACCATGCCATGCCATACCATACCATACCATACCATACCATACCATACCATACCATACCACACCATACCATACCATACCACACCATACCATACCATACCACACCATACCATACCATACCATACCATACCATACAAAAAAAGTTTACATTTACGTTCAGCCATGGATTCAGTGCCGGATTTAGACTTGGTGAGGCCCTAATTAAGTTTGTAGGGCCCTTGTTAAAAAATTACTCAGAAGGTCTCACAAAACATGAAAACGTAGGCCTATATGCCTATTAATTATTTAATAGTAAAGCACTTAAGTGAAAAATTCAAATTACTTTCAAATTATTACATTTATTTGTTTAAGACTAGAATTCTGGAAGATCCGCTGCCAATACATTCTACATCCGTATTGAATCTCAGGCGAGATTGAATTTGGTACACATTGCAAGCCGTTTAGAAATATTCGACATAATATATATATATATATATATATAATATTTATATATACGCGTCGCTCGTGAATAAGCATATATATATATATATATATATATATATATATATATATATATATATATACATACATACATACATATATATATATATACATACTAGGGTGGTTCTGAAATCTGAAATTTTGAAATGTGATTATTTCCGCTTTTTATCTGGTTCTAATACATACTAAAATAAATCTGGTCAAATATGAGCTGATTTGAGCAATATTTAGAGGTAGCTCAATGAGGTTGAAGTTGTCAGAGCTTGTCTAACATAGCCTAATTACTGTGCATCCAAAAGATAGAGTTTCAGTTTTACGATTACAGTTACGATTAGTAATTATTATTGGATAAAATTAAATAAAAATGTTAACAGGAAAACTGAGCCTCATAAAAAAATTAAACAGAATTTGTTGATGCCTTAGATAATTTATTTGACATTGCTCACTTGGCTGCCTTAAACATATTAATCGAAATCTAAGAAGATAAAGAGTGTCTGCTTGCCCAAAGAGAAAGAGGTCGCCGTTGTTGTATGGGACCAGTTGATATGGTACTTACTTCAAAAGAAATGAGGGCAACTAAAAGGCAAAGATCAAGTATGGAGAGAAAGCAGAAAGAAGATCAATATTTGGAAGCCATGAATGAGAACATTATTCTTGAAACCTCTAGTAGTGATGGTTCAACTGAAGAATGCGAAGATGGTGGCAGTCAAAATATAAATTTAGTGAAAAGGAAAACTCCTTTTAAAAAAGCCACTAACAACAAATATTGTGACACCAAGACTGGAAGCAGCTTTGGACAGGACAAAGTTAAGTGACAGGAAGGCAACATACGTCTTACAGCTGCAGCTCAGAGTCTAGGCCACAATGTAGGCCTAGACGAGTTGAAAATCAGCCGTTCTTCAATACACAGAGAACGAGAAAAAATATCGAGAAGAAACTGCTAAGAAATTAAAAGATATATTTAAAACAACTACATCATCTACACTGGGTGTGCACTTCGATGATAATTCCTCCCTGATCTGACAGGCAAACATTTGGTTGACCGTCTACCTGTCATTTTATCTGATGTTGGGGAAAACAAAGTTCGTGAAGGTACCAAGCTACATTCTGGCACAGGAGAAGCACAGGCAGCCGCTGTTGCTAAATTGTTGCTGTAATGATTTATGCTTACTGAAAACTCTGGTTAGCTATCAACAAGAAAATCATGCTCTCTCCAAGTAGGCCTAGCCAGCAATAAATTTGCAGGTCATCTGTGGTACCCTAGTAAGGAGCTCGTGGCTTTGGCATTTTTTGATTTGACATTGACAGCCAAGTCCAAACGAGCAATGGTGAAAGCTTTACACGAGGACCAGGCCAAGATGATCCTCCTATATAAGAGAATGTAGGTAAATGTTCAGAAATCTGTGGTCATGAACATACAATGAACATACAATGAACTCCATGCTATTTTTTGACTGGCTAAGAATCTCTAGTGATTTCCTGAAAAGCGATCCTGAAACATGGGAACTTCAAGATGATTGTAAAGTTGCCTCAGAAATTATTCATCATCTACAAGTTGTAAATGACAATGCTGAAAGAGGAGTTGCTTTGATTGAAGAGTACAATTCCATAATTACAAAGAAAACCAGAAACAATATCTGTTTCAAGAAGTGCATGATCACAGAAGCGACTTTCCAGAATGCAAGAAAGAAATGCTTAAGTCAAAATAAACTTCAGCAAATGATTTGTGAGACATATATTATTATTACATAATAGCATAAAGTCATACTAATTAATTGAAATTATTTAGAACTACTACTTTAACAGTTTGTTCACTTAATAATAGCAACAATTAAACATTGTTGTTTCATTAGGTAAAGAAAATATTAAAAATGATGGATAATGGAAAAATTTCTTTTAAAATACCTTTATGTCAAATTTAAATGTTATTGAGCTACCCCTAAATGACAAGATAATGTTCTATAACTTTGCACAAATTTCTTTTATATTCATTGGAACTCAACTAAAAGCGGAAAGTCAAGAAAAAACAATTTTAATTTTTTCCCATGAAAGTCAGAACCACCCTAATACATACATACATATATATACATATATATACATACATATATATACATATATATACATATATATACATACATACATATACATATATATACATACATATATATACATATATATACATATATATATATATACATACATACGCGTCGCTCGTGAATAAGCTGGTGCCCTGCGATTAGCTTTAAAGTACCGTTTTAAAAATTCGGAGTTTACGATTAGGTCACGCTCTGTTGATTTTCGGTCTTGTCTATAAGTTGCCCGAGTCATCGCTTAGCCTAGCGCTTTCCATACGAATTATAAGCGCGTTGCGTGTTTAGGCGCACGGGTTGCCTGTGGAATAGGGCCCGGGTCGTTTCAGTGTTCACTGACAGTTTAGAGCCTTAATAGCGCAAGTGGTGCATGATGCTATATATATATACAGCGTGACCTAAACTCCGAATTTTTAAAACGGTACTTTAAAGCTAATCGCAGGGAACCAGCTTATTCACAAGCGACGCGTCGTATCAGCGGGGTTGTCCAGATATCGATGTCTAATGGAGGTCCTAATTAGGCTACATGGGGCGAATAAAATGGCATCCCAAACGGATCAGTGGACGAGATGGCTGACAACGTACCTGGTACAGCGTTTTATTTGGCACGACCAAAATTTCCGCCGCATACAAAGTCTAGGCTCAGTCATTTTCAGGACGTAGGCCTACAGCGTCTTCAAGTTAGGCCTACTCAATTCATTCATTCGTTCGTTTGTTCATTCATTCATTCATTCATTCATTCATTCAGTAAATTTATATAGCAACTCTCCAAGATTATAACAACTCGCAAGCGTAGGCCTATAACATGATTCGACTCTCGTGAAAAGAGGACACTAAGCATGTAGGCCTATACTATACAGGAAGCTAAAGAAGTACAGCCCTGTTGGAATCCTGGATCGAGGACAATCTTAATCCTGCGAATTGCTAATCGAAACGAAGCGCGGGGCTGCGGCATTCCAGGCAGCAGCGTGCCTTCATTGTCACACAGACAATAGCGTCGTTTGTTGCCAAACAATCGGTAAAAAAAACAGCCGAGCATTTAAAAAAAACTTACCCGTCAAACTATTTTCCGATCGGCTGCATTTCACGGCCACACCAAGTGTCCAGGCACCGCCAGGCAGCTCTTTCGAACCAGGTCAAACCTTACGCCGATCGCCTATCTACACTCGTCGGCAACGTATCTTGTGACTGTGCCAAGGCTGTGTGTCTACGTGACGATGTATACGTGACGACACCGTCCCGTAAGGATGACGTGACGCAAATCACGTCCAGGTATTCGAGTGATGAGTGATGCATCCAATGTTACATATACATGGCTCGTGTATTTTTACTAACTCACGCGCGCCATGATCAAGCATACGCGCATGTAATCACGTTCGCCAGAATTCCGCCCAGGAAACAGACTGATCCATTTCAACCGTTACTCAAAAGAACACGACGGCTATTTGTTCGAAATATACCAGGCCCGCCTACGTGGATACTTCTCTTCTGCTGACCTTTGGCGAAATGGGTGAATGATGGCTGACGTTGTTGGTGTGTTGCCATAAGAAACAAGGAAGTGTTGGATACGGCCAGAAAATATTTATGTACAATTACCCAATAGTGCCAATACCTTGGGTAAAACCTGTTCTAATAACTCTTACGATCCAGGTATATCAATCAATCAATCAATCAATCAATCAATCAATCAATCAATCAATCAATCAATCAATCAATCAATCAATCAATCAATCAATCAATCAATCAATCAATCAATCAATCAATCAATCAATCAATCAATCAATCAATCAATCAATCAATCAATCAATCAATCAATCAATCAATCAATCAATCAATCAATCAATCAATCAATCAATCAATCAATCAATCAATCAATCAATCAATCAATCAATCAATCAATCAATCAATCAATCAATCAATCAATCAATCAATCAATCAATCAATCAATCAATCAATCAATCAATCAATCAATCAATCAATCAATCAATCAATCAATCAAAGCTTATTGTAACCATGTTATACCATCTGTGTACAAGAAAACCAGGTAAGTAATATTAGGCGACAAATGGTAACCCCAAAGGGCTATTTGCCCACTAAGCAGGGTTACCCATATCGACACTACGTATACCTAAGCGTAAACTAACAGACAGTGTGTAGCTCTCCATGGCCACTCCTCACAAGCGCATCTGCTGACAAAGGTATTCAGAGGTGAGGAATTGCTCAAGGACCCTATACATGTATACACAGTAACCGTCTCAGAGAAGGACGATCGAACCAGTAGCATACTCTTCGCGTTACAAGGCGAGCGCTCTAGCCAATCGGCCTCTCGTGTATATATGACACGCTTCAACGGTTCACAGTCTACTGAGGCATGAGATCAAATGACTCCAGCGTTATCATATCTGACACATTGGTTAAAGCATACGTCCCATGCCCCTCTGTGCTTGTGGTTCCCGGTTTGCATACCGATGGTGTCTTATCTCGGGCTAACACGGTCCGTATACGGAGACCTTAAAAGGCGTGGCGCCTATTCAAACGGACAGCGGTGGAGAAGGAGAGAACTTTGCTGAACAGCATTTACTCGGCTTCTGACTGCGCGGCGCTTCGGTTACATAACGCATTTTGGTTGTGGGGATCAGTTTGAATCAATCACAGACCAGTCAATCTCTGTGTCACACACACACACACATACGCACGCACGCACGCACGCACGCCCACACCACACAGTAGAGAGCAAATGTAATGTATCGTGAGTGACAGTAGAGAGCAAATGTAATATAACATGATTGATAGATAGTAGAGAGCAAATGTAATGTATCATGATTGACAATAGAGAGCAAATGTAATACATATGATTGATAGATACAGGGGCGCCGCCAGGCTTTAAAAAATTGGACGCACACCCCTCCCGTCTCCCCCATCCGCACCCGTCCTCTGTCTGCCACTCGTCGCCATTCACTGAAAAAGACTGAGAGTGATTCATAAAAGTACAGTATAATACATGCATATGATATCATATATTAATTATTTATACATACTGTGTGGTAAACCAAAATTAGCCTACACAGGGAAATTGTCAAAAATACAGTGTGATTCTCCTTACAGATTTTATTTTAGTTACAGTTACAGTTATAGTTAATGGTTTTTCATTTTAGTTATAGTTACAGTTATAGTTAATATTGTTTTTTAGTTACAGTTAGGCCTATAGTTATCGTTAACGAAATCATTTTGCTTTCGTTAACGAAAACATTTTTGTTACCGTTATCGTTAATGAAAATCACACTGAATTATGAAGACGTGTTACACAATAATTTGCTTAGAGCTTTGACGAATGGGTGCTTTCAGCTTCATGACTACACAGCGCTCCATATTCACCGACATCCAAGGCGAACATAGGAATCATTTTGCTTTCGTTAACGGGTGTATTTTCACGTTCTGACGTTAGTTGATATTGCACTTTTTTATTCGTATTAACGAAAATAGCAATGAATTTTCGTTAGTGTTATTTTCGTTATAGTTATAGTTATAGTTAATGATATTTTTTAGTTATAGTTATAGTTATCGTTAACGAAATCATTTTTTGTTCGTTAACGAACATTTTCGTTATCGTTAACGTTAACGAGAATCACACTGCAAAAATATCGATGCGATGCCTAATCCTTGTGTGGATTTGATTTGGTGGGTGGACGCACGTGCGTCCAGTGCGTCACGCTGGCGGCGCCTCTCATAGATAGTAGAGAACAAATGTAATGTATCGTTGTGGCGGACAGGCCACTGGGCTTGGATGCATGTTTTATTAATAATAGCTGTCTTGTTGACGCGTTACCCGGTGAAATAATGCATCAGAGGGCACCCGCGGCCGACGCGTAGATGGTAGCGCTAGCGTGATATAATAATGGCCAATATTTAAGTTTTAGCTTATTTTTGCCATTTAAGCAATTCAGATTATTAATTAGAATAATATTACACGCTTTCGGGTATAATATTTAAGGCCTAAAGCTAGGGCGGCGCTTATTATCATAGGTTGATTTCGATACCTTAGACACCTGTATTTGAGAAGGTGTGCGTAGGCTAGTATATAAGGAACAAGCCACGGTATAGTGTGGCGAGGGATAAGTAAAGACTGCCTCACGGTGTTTTGCTTATATCGTAGAGTGGCGACGTGTGCACTCTGCATAAAAGTGATACCATGTATCACAGGTTTCCCGGTTTCGGTTACGATATATTATTTACAAGGCTAATCAGTGCGCTCCCGAGTGACAGCCGCTCCAAAGGCGGTCTGACCGGTGCTGGTAAACGCCGATTCAGCGGGGTTGGGCCCACCCTGTTGTAGATCGCGAAAGGTACCGAGTCTGATCGTGGAAGGCTGAATCGGGGAAAGACCGATCGCGAGGAATAAAGGCTCACAGGTCTGTGTCGGTAAAGTTCGGGGAAGGTGACCCCGCTGGTAAACCGTTCGATAGTCCGGGGAAGGCCCCGGCGGTTCCGTTCGATAAAGACTGGGAAGCAGCCCCAGTCGGTGGCCGTTCGGTAAAGACGGGAAAGGCGAGCCCGCCGGTGACTGTACGATAGAAAGACGGGGGAAAGATCCCGTTGGTCTCTGGTTCGCGTTACAGGGAAAGACCGATCGTGAGAGATAACGGCTCACAGGTCTGTATCGGTAGAGTCCGGGGAAAGGCCCCGTTGTTGACCGTTGGATATATACGCGGAAGACCGCGCTGGTGACCGTCTGATAGACACGCGGAAAGGCTCCGCAGTTGACCGTCAGAGATACACGCGGAAAGGCCCCGCTGTTGACCGTTAGAAATACACGGGCAAAGACCCGGAGATACGCGGGCAAAGACCCGGTGTTGACCGTCAGATATAAACGGGCAAAGACCCGGTGGTAGCCGTCAGAGATACACGCGGAAAGGCCCCGCAGTTGACCGTTAGATATACACGGGCGAAGACCCGGTGGCCACCCGTCAGAGATACACGGGCAAAGACCCAGAGATACGCGGGCAAAGACCCGGTGTTGACCGTCAGATATAAACGGGCAAAGACCCGGTGGTAGCCGTCAGAGATACACGGGCAGAGTCCGAGCTGTTGATCGTCAGAGTTATACGAGCAAAGACCCGGTGGTGATAACTCAGTTAAAGTATCGTCCATAAAAGCTGAGCAGTGCGATCCCGAGTTACAGCAAAAACTAATCACTCTTGGGTATTGGATTGACCGCCGATTCGACAGGTTTGGGGCCCACCCTGCCGTTAGATCGCGAGCCGGTCTGAATCCCGATTGTGGAAGTTTAGCAGGCTGAGTAAACCTCGGGGAGAGACCGATCGTCCGAGATATACAAAAACACAGGTCTGTATCGGTAAAGTGCGGAGAAACATTCCGCTGGTGACGTCCGGTGAAGGACCGGAACGATCTTGTTGAAACTGTTCGATAACATCGGGGAACAACCCGTGAATCTAAATACGCGGTATCCGGGTTTGGCTGTTTTACGCGTCATAGTTACTCCCGCGATTTACCGGCAAATATCCGTCCGGGAGACCATCCGGACGATCCGACCGTTGTCTGTTCCGGTGTGCGGGAAAGTTCCCACGGTGGAAAGCTACACAGGTCTGTGTGCAATAGCGGGGTAAATTTACTGATATTTACCCACAGATACCGTTAGCAGAATCGAGTGTGAGTACGAGTCTGTGCGCTCCCGGAAAAGACACAACTGTTACGTTCTCTAATGGATTCAGAGAGTCAGGTTCAAGAGATACGGCTTGTGGAGTAAGGGCCCACTCTACTGCTCAGGTCTCGAGACAGACTAATTCTGAATAGTGGGAAGATAAAAGGTTGTGTAAACGGGTAGGGATACGCCGCAACGAGAGGATACAGCGGGTCAGATCCCAGGGTGAAGTGTACGGGAGTCCCAGGTAAAAGGGACATTGACTCAGACCAAGAGTAAACGATACGTGAACTTTCGGGTAGTCGGGAACCCATGTTTGGAAGAGAGATGTCCGGGTTTTCCTAGCTGAAGTTCAGCTAGTCAGAGTCCCAAGGTGAAGTGTACGAGCGTCCCCAGGTAAAAGGGGCATTAACGCAGACCAAGAGAGCGACACGTGAAAGTCCGGGTAGTCGGATACCCAGGTAGAAACATATTTGCTTGTCGTAACACACAGCTCTGAGGACTGACTGAAGTGCGAGGATGGGCCCCCTCGTGCGTAGGTCGGAACGAAGTTCTGTGTGTAGATAGGAAGGTCATAGAGAGAGGACCTTCACTATCAGAGTGCCATAGACCCCCTTACCGTTATCTTTCGAAGCAGAATTTATTACTGTGTTGGTCGGTAATTGCCAACACAGAAGACGGGTAAGGAAACTTATCCGTAAATGTGGTGCATGACAAAATATATGTGTGAGGCCGGTGTGCCCTACACGGATATGGAGCGAGAGATACGTACGGTGGGAAGACGTATGGACAGGTGCCTAGACGACACGACGTAGAGTTACAATTGACAGTTGCCCAATAGACCCGTGTCTAGGACGATGTGATGCAGAGACTTGTCGCATGTATTCCTTGTTTCCGATACTTAGAAAACGTTTGGTGTCCGTTATAAATGGCGATAGTTCGAGTCACGAGATGTAGAATGGTACGTCGAGGTTCAGATCATGTGGAGAGTTGGAGGAAGCCCGTAGCTAAGAAGGCACACGAAAGAGGGAAGACTGCTGCGGATTAAGAGAACGAACCCTGTTCTGAAGGACGGCCATCCTGCAGGACGTTGCCCATCCGGCGACCGCGGAAGAAGCAGAGTCAGACCCCGAGACAGAACTGTATAGTGTTGCCTTTCTTAAGCGGCCAATCCTGATCTCCTCTGATAGGAACGTTAACTATGGGCAGAGATAGAGAACAGCCATTTTACGGTGAAAGTAGACAGGGCAGTGACTCTGGTGGGGCTCCAGACGGGCAGTGGGCTGGAGCCGCCACCAACGGAAACCCGCCCGGCGCAACGAGAGTGCAGGCGTCAGGGCGGGCGCAGAACGCCACATCGTGACTGACAGTAGAGAGCAAATGTAACATGATTGATAGATAGTAGAGAGCAAATGTAATGTATCGTGACTGACAGTAGAGAGCAAATGTAACGTATCAAGATTGACAGTAGAGAGCAAATGTAGTGTATTATGATTGACAGTTGAGAGCAAATGTAATGTATCATGATTGACAGTTGAGAGCAAATGTAATGTATCATGATTGACAGCTGAGAGCAAATGTAATGCATCGTGCTTGACAGTAACGTAAGTGAATTAGCGAGTAAGTAGGTACATTTTATTTTGCACCTGACAACTGCATCTGCATTACGTCGTATAGGGCCTACTACAGTACGATTACAGAAGTCGTAAAAATAGATTGCATCGTATTCTGTACTTTTTCAAAACTGGCAATGTATCTGAAAACATAACACAGATATACGATGATGAGCGGGTAGACCTGGCAGTGCCGCGTTAACGCTAGTGCAAACCAGGGTACTGGGATTACCTATAAGCCTGTAGCCATCAGCGCGTGGCCCAATTACAAGTACAATAAGTTTTTAATGTACCTCCGAAAATGCGGCCCTTCAAAACTGCGGTCCCGGGTGCTGTAGCACCCGTAGCACCCCCTTAAGGAGGGCCTGAGACCTGGACGGTTGGATGGTGAATAGCTAGCGAATGTAAGAATGTTGAGAGGTTTGAAGGGCGTTGTAGGTAAGAGATGTAGGCAAGAAATGGCGCTGAGCAATTGTCAGTGAAGGACTTCGTCAAGATCCATATACACAGTAAAAGCCTCGGGTGAGGTTCGAACCCGTACTCTCCGCTTTACAAGTCGAACGCTCTAACCAATCGGCCACCGTGCCACCCACTCAATAGAAAGTGGTCTGTGTCACCTGCAGGGGCGTAACTTTGGTCTAAAAAGTGGGCAAGTGGGGGTACCAATATCTTACTTAGGCCTACATGAAGCAAGGCGGAGACTGCGATCTCTGGGAAGGCTCAATAATAAAATATTGATTGACATTGTTTAAAAAGTGGGGGTACGTACCCCCAGTCCAAAAAGTGGAGGGTACGGTGTACCCCTCACACACCCCCACACAAATTACGCCTGCAGTGTATGATCACCTGTAAAACATTGCGTTTGAACATCACAGAGACACTGAAATTGTGTAAGGGTCTTTTGCTGTTCAGTTGATAAATTCCAATCAAATCACAAAGTCGGGAATTCAAAGATTATAATAATAATAGCTGGCAGGTTTAAGTGCAGGCCCGCGTCACCAGGACAATAATTATTGCAAGCATATGGACCTAAACATTGTAATTAACGGAAACACTTAAACTAAGTAAGGTTCTTTCTTATGTCATTGAGTTTGGAGATTGCCAATAAATAATAAAAGCAGGAATTCAAAGGATAGGCCTAAGTTGTCAGGGTGCTGCAGCATGCACCCTTAGCACCCCCTTAGCGGAATCACCAAGCAACGACTAGAACCTGATTGTTGACAAAGTGTGTCTAAAAGCCGGGTTCCACATTAAAAGAATCAACATACAACACTTCGATCAATTCTCATCCATTCATCGCATCACCTGGACTGAGGTGAGGGGTCAATATTTACCCCATTGCACCTATTGAACAAGCTCTCCACTTCATGGGCTCCGTCACCACCTTAGGCGCTAATGGCAACTGTTCTTCGGCTCAAAGACTCCGCTACTCATATCCTGGACAATATCTAAACACTATAGAGTCCGGCCTCGCACGTTTTGGTTAAAGTTGACGGTCGTAAGGGGGAGGGTAATGGCACCTTTAACTTAAAGTGACATCTCAGCCTTTTCACCTAAAGGAAGGCGTACCGGTATGTTGACATTGGCTGCTGTGAATCCGCTAGGCCTAGGGCTACTTTCCACCGCAAAATACGAACTATTACTAACATCCCATAGAGTGGTTTGACCTCAAGCCAACACTGACACGGATAATCGTTGGCATTAACCTAATAGTCCATGCATTTAATTATGCAAATATAATTGTAATGAAGCATTTATATAGCGCCTCTTAAATATATATTCTACAGATGGGCAGGACAAGGACTGTTCTAGTCTAATTCATTATTTTTATAAGTACAAAATATAATATATCCCAGGAAGAAATTCTTGTCAATATTTCGAAACAGATTAGGAGAGCAGCCTATTAAACGCCATCATAGACGCACAAAGCTGAAGAGCCCCTGTCGACAGTTTTCCTTGGATGAAGTGCATCATAATCCCTGCAGTCAACTCATTGCAAACTGTCTTACTCGCCTCGATCAGTCCGATAGCCATGCGTACAGTTAATTATTGTTAATTAGTAACTTCTATCGTGCCAGGGTCTAATGCACAACTGATATGGTACACTGATTTCGTGACGTATCTAACAGGAGCTATATAAAGTATCTTGATACATACACACCCACACATACAATGTTCATACATGCACACACACATACATACATACAATGTTCATACATGCACACACACATACATACATACATACAATGTTCATACATACACACATACATACATACAATTTTCATACATACACACACATACATACATACATACATACATACATACTTATGTACACACATGCATACATACAATGTTCATACATACATACACACATACATTCATTCATACATATATATATATATACATACATTCATTCATACATACATACATACATACATACATACATACATACATACATACATACATACATACATACATACATACATACATACATACATACATACATGCACATACATACACAAACATACATGCATACATACATAGTATATACATACATACATGCATACATACATTAAAAACCGCTTAGGGGCCTAACTAGTGAAGATACACGGAACGCCTACAACGAAATACGAGTTTCGATAACAAGCGAAAAAGCAGAGCAATCACAACCCCAATTTTAAAATCAGCGCTCGTAAATAAGCTGGTGCCCTGCGCTTAGCTTTTGAGTAGCCCTTTAGAAATCAGAAGTTTACGATTACGATTACGAAACATCACTTGGCTATAGGTAATTTCTTTTGGTGCACCGTAGGCCTGTATGGGTAACAATTCACCATGTCCTTGGAACAGCCCTCTTGGTCTGATCCGTGGACAGACATTTGCTGTCAGCGGCACAAGAAGAGCGTAGTAACCAAGTTTAGGCAAGCACGAATACTGGAAAGAGGAAGTTGGAATTGGAAAGACTTACCCGATGCGTCGATAGCCAGCCATGTCTATGCTGGGCCACTGCTGTCTCTCGCCACCCAAGTCCTGAAAGACGTCCCCCATGGAAGATGTGTGAGTTCGTACGTGCGTGCTTGCGTCCGTCTTCCAAGAGCTCCACGATCCTCCACGCTCGCCGCTCCAGGACACGCACTGGTACTACCACCTCAACCACAAATGGTGACACACGCACCTACGCCACCACTGCCATCCAAAGCCCTAGCTACAAATAAAGTTCTGCTCGACGGGCGAATTATTAAAAGCCCCAATTCATAAGAAGCGTCTCACGTGTGCGTAATATTAGCCCTGGGAAACGCCGCCAGCCAATCAAATCGATGCAACATGACCGACAAAACGATGATGACCCGACCCACTTATGACCAACAAACAACACGATCAGCTGTGAACCATGCACACATTGCAGTGTATATAGAAGATCCTTCCATACAATCTGCGCACGCATTAGTTCTATATTTAGGTGTTGGCTTTGGGACGGGCATTTCATTTGGAAACCAGAATAGACGGCGAGTGTCACTGATGTCTATCAATACTACGAAAATAGATGACTGTTGCTCACCTGCAGTTGTTCTCTCTTCACGGGTGTTTCATTCAAAACTGAAAGCACTTCTCTTTCACAAATCATATACCGATTCCTCTTCTTCTCCTTACCTCACTCACCGTTTCAACTCTACACACCATCCTAGCCGTCTGACAGCTACTCTACCTGCCTGACCCTTTGGATCTTGACCTGGAACCGATTTCACCCCGGCCCCACCTATCGATAATGATTTGACTAAGCGCCTGTGAATACGCTGGTTCCGGCAACTTCGCATGCCTTGGGTGCTTCAGAAATTTCGAGATAACGATTACTGATAACAGGTTTTAATTGCCTAATATAAATCAGAGTACTGCATATTATTTCACTGTTCAGAGTTTGGAAATTTCTCGGACGATTTCTCGCGCTGCAAAGTTGGGTATTTGTGTTGCAGTTGTACTTCTCAAGTTGTGAGGTTAATTAGGTGTAAAAATTTGAATTTAAGGCCAAAATTCTTCTAGGTGCCACGCACCCACTGAACTTTCTCTCTGGGTGCTTTCGCACCCAAGGCTCCCTAGGAGTCGGCGCCTATGCAACTACAACACAAATACCCAACATTGCATGATGTAACAGTCACAGCCAGCACATACATAAATTATCTATTTATTTTATATTTTATTTTAAATAATAAATAAATAAATAATAACACTGGAACGTCCGAACGTCACCGATTTCCAATACTTTTTCTAACCTCGTAACCCTTGACAAGAAAACAATTTTCTTTCTCCGAAAATCCGCTAAAACTCACCTACCTAAGGGTAGGGGATGGTAAGGGAGGGGGAGAGAGGGAGACCCATGCACTCAGAGAGAAAAGCAGAAGTCGGCGTCTATGAATCAGGCTCTTAATAGGCCTACTAGCATTTTACTATGAAAGCAATAGGCTAATGATGTTTTATTTAATTATTTGAATATCTGACAACTGAAAACGGAACCGATATAATCAGGCCCGGTTCGTCCATATGGGCAAGTGGGCAACCGCCCAGGGCCGCCGATTTTTAGGGGCCGCCAATTTTCCAATTTTCCCAAAAAATTTGACCATTTTTATAAGCTAAAAGAGGTGAATGACTTAAAAAAAAGGTCATCAACTTTTTTTGTGCTTAGGGCCGCTGATGTGCGGATTTTCGAAAAAAAAATTCCTATTATTACGTGCTAAAAGAGGTGAAAACCAGTTCCAGTTAAGGAGAATCCATTAGTGAATACTAAGGCTGCTTGTAAAGAGCGAAAACGAACTTCAGCAACTGAAAATCTGAAACTTCGGAACTCCATTCTGCTCTTACGGGGTAGGCCTACATACTCAGTGGCGGCGCCAGGGGTGGGCTAGGGGGTGCTTAGCCCCCCAAAATGTGGCTCAGCCCCCCAAACCAAAAGCGGGAAATCTCTGAAGCTTTTGAATGCCCACTTCTAAATAGCAGGCTCCGTAGCACAAGAATTTCCTCAATAATACTGAAAGAAATGATGCGTCAGAAATGTACCTAGCTAGACCAAAGTGTATTGGGCCTATTGGCCCCTCTGATATAGATGACTAG
Source organism: Allolobophora icterica (assembly GCA_963556255.1). Lineage (NCBI taxonomy): Eukaryota > Metazoa > Annelida > Clitellata > Crassiclitellata > Lumbricidae > Allolobophora > Allolobophora icterica. The sequence goes on along the minus strand of OY744606.1, from coordinate 3,109,832 downwards.
CCTAGCACTCATCCATCATCCAGTTAGGGTTGTACAGGCCATCGCAATGTATGAGCTTGGCTGCCGCTTGACACATGACCTTGTATAACAAGTCTTAAGGCCAGAAGATTCCTCGTTTTCTAGCCCTTCCATCTTAGTACTATATGCCTCCTTCGTCCCGCTCTCCCCAATCTCTCTCCACATCTCTCTCTCTCTATCTCCACCTCTCTGTCTCTGTCTGTCTGTCTCTCTGCATTTAGTAAACCAATACTTGTCGGTGGCCACGCACATAAGACCAATACAAGAAGACCAACACCATTTTATAAATTTATATATCGTACAATCACTGGAGTCACTAAAACTCGATTATTTTGATAATTTATTCAGGGGCGGCGATAGTGGGGGAGGGGTCCACCTTTAACAGTGAGGAGGACACAGTATACAGCTTTCGCCCAATGTTTAAAGAAACTTTTTTATTGCTATTTTTGTTAAATAACTGCCAAGTGGAAACTTGATAACTGAGACCAGGCAACTGACACGTCAACACGTTGCCACCAGCAACTAAAAAAAATTAATGAGTTTGTTTACATATAATTCTGTTTATATTGTTTCGCAATATGCAACTAACTAAAAAAACAGTAAAATTTAGATTTGAATTAGTTTGAATGTAATTATACAATTTTATGAAAATACAAAATCTGCATGCCGTTACAAAGTGCTTGCCCCTTGCTTTTTAAACGCATTTTTCGTACACAAAAAAAGAGATCAAAAATTTTTTTTCGCGCTCACGCGCGATTAAATATTCAGCCTAGGGCTCCAGCCCCTCCAAACCTGAAATCCTCGCGCCGCCACTGGGCTTACTATGTTGTAATGTAGTGAAATGTAATCAGATTTTTTAAATATGTCAAAGTACGTTCTGCAGGCAGGAGCGTCTACACCAGAGTTTCCCAAACTGTGGGTCGCGACCCAAAAGTGGGTCGCGAAGCTCTGGCAAGTGGGTCGCCAAATTTTTTTGAGAAACATTCATTTTTTGCAGCAACAATATTTGACTATGATTGCGCTATAACTAGCTGGATTGCCAGGTTTTCACCTAAATTTCCTTCTAATGCTTTAAATTTTTAACCGCTGTACGTAATTCCGCCTATTTCGATAGGCCTACCAATTTACGAAGCAAATTTTAGTAGGCCTACACAATGCTTAATTTTACACAGTGGGTATCGAGACCGCCAAGATATTCACAAGTGGGTCGCGACCCAGAAAAGTTTGGGAACCGCTGGTCTACACCATAGAAACCCTGGAGCAAATTGCTCCATCCAAGAAATAGGGGGGGAGAGGAGATCTGTCAGTGTGTGTGCCACCATTAACTGAGGGGGGAAAGGAGGAAAGCGGAGGGGGAAGAAGAGGGGGAAGGGGAAGTTGCTCCAATGACTGGGGGTGGGATAGACGCCTCTGTCTGCAGGTGAGTAGCCTACGTAGGGGGGAGACTGGGGATGAAAGTAACACGGGTTGAATGTAACAAGCATCGCAGCGCCGTTACTGGAGAGCAGGGAACCAGCTTATATTGATCCAAATGTAGATCAACTAGAAAAATCAAGGTCAACAAAATTTCTGCGCAGGATTCAAATAAATAAATTTTTTATAAAGAAAACAAAATTTTTGTGCATGAAAGTGAGTTTCTGCCTTTTTTGTCATTTTTCTCATGGCTCACTGTATTCACGTTTTACATTTTTAAGGATTGCCGTAATTTGAAGAGTTGTCATTTAAGCAGCGTCTGTGTGAGCGGTATTACCGTAAGTTAATGCTTTCCAAAGATATAAAATAAAAACTAGAGCCATGTAGTAACGGGGTTGGTTGTACCAAATCAACTGGGGTTAGTTGTAACATGTTACAACCTGCCCCCTATGCATGCCACAGCAAACCCCAATGTATGTTTAACTGGTAATAGTTTTAGTATGATTGTAGGTTTATGAATGAATAATTTTATTTAATATTACATGGACGAGTCTTCTCTTAAAAACGAGGAATATTATTACAAGCGTAAAAGTACAAAAAGGTCTGACCCCTCTGGAAACAGTGCATGAAGAGGCAAATAGAGTTACTAATGGAAATGAGTCATGTCGCTCTGTTGCAAAAGAATTGCAAATCTGTCATGTCACCCTGTACCGATTTATAAAAAAGCAGTCACAAACTGGCGGCAATGTCAATATTGCACCGAGCGTTGAATATGGAAGAAACAGACGTATCTTTTCAGATGTCGAAGAAGGTAGACAGAGTAGGCCCTATATAAAAAATGCTTCATCCATTTACTTTGGTCTTTCACCCAGAGAAGTGAGAAAACTAGCATTTCAGTGTATTGTGACATACAATAACAGCTTTCCAAAAAACTGGCGTAAGTGTGAAATGGCTGGTGCCGATTGGTTCTCTGGCTTTCTGAAAAGAAATCCTACAATTTCTGTCCGCACTTGAGAAGCCACAAGCATCTCCAGAGCGATTGGTTGCAACCAAAATGTTGCATCATTTTATAACAAATTAACAGAAGTTATAGATCGTTTTAAATTCGATAGCAATGAGCTAATGACATTTGGAATATGGACGAAACAGGAGTTATCAGGGTAGGCCTACTGAAGCCTTCAAATGTAGCAGAAAAGGTGTTGAAGCAAATTGGTGCGATAACTTCAGGCGAACGAGGTGCGCTACCGTATAGGCTTAGTTACTGTTGCACTTGCAGTGAATGATATTGGAAACGCAACACATCCTCTATTCATCTTTCTTAGAGCTAATTTTTATGACCATTTCATTAGAGATGGACCAGTCGGGTGTGCTGGTGCAACGAGTAAGTCAGGTTAGATGAAGGAGAAAGAGTTTTGTCAGTTTATGATTTTCACCTTGTGAAATATTATTGTAAAGCCTCAAGCGAAAGACCTGTGCTATTGCTTTTGAACAATCACTCGTGACATATCTCTATCGATGCTATCGACTATGCTACAGAAAATGGTATCGTTATGCTATCCTTTCCACCGCATACCTCCCATCCAGCCCTGAGACCCCAATATCGTTACAACATGCCCCTGCTCATGTTACAAGTTACCCCGACACCGGGGTAAGTTGTAACACCCGACGACGCTCACTATTTTGATAGTCTTGGCTATATTTGTTGTACGAAGCATTTAATACTTTTCCATTATATAGCCAACATGTTAGGCCATAGGTTGATGCAAAAAGATTTCAGTTTTTCTTGTTGTAAATTCCCCAAAACTTGTGAAATTCGAAATTTGTTACTTTCATCCCCAGTCTCCCCTACACGCTCTCCAGATGTGAGTATAGATAGGCCTATACACTAAAAAATATTTTGCGAGGTGATTATACATTATCTATAGGCGAGTACACGCTGTATACCCGCGTATACTCTCGTCTACAACCCTGATTTAAAGTGAAAAATTCAAATCATTTTCAAATAAATGCATTTACTCAGGCGAGATGGAATTTGCTACACAAGCCGTTTAAAAAGGTTCTACATAAAACTAAATATAATAATGCATGTACAGTAGCCTACAAATAAAATTTTAAAAAGCCCCCAAGAAATTCAGAATCTGTAGGCCCCCATGCTGCGGATTGTGAGGTTAGAAACGAAAAAAAGTTGAAACAAAAATCATGTCACTGCGCAGGCGGGTATCGAACCGAGGTCCGTACACATCTGGTGAGTGACACGGTGGCAACCAGCCACGCGGCACATCGCCAATAGGTATGGTTTTAAGCGGTATTTATGCAAGACAAGTTGATAACGTCTTTGTGACGTTATAATGCTGGCGAACTGTGGGATTCGGTAGGCGGGACTTCATAGTTTGAAAGATTTGAAAGTACAAATTTGATCGTCTGCATGTTATAATTATGTAATTGTTTCTTAAATTTTGATTTTGAGGAACGTATCGAGCTATATTGCGCTCTGTGCCAAACGTTAATAAATCAACCCTCCAAAAGTCCTAAATTTAGCGCCCCTAAAAATCAACTTAATCAATAAAGTAAGTAAGTAATCTTTTATTAGTATAAGACAAACGCTCATACTTTACAACAATACATACAAAAGGATCACAATATCAGTAATACTGTAAGACAGTTTAAACACAAGCAATTCTATATAATGTCTTATTTACATACATATACATTATACAGTATTATAAACAATAAACGATAGTGTCTTATTTACATACATAGGCCTATCTATAACTAAAGTTATGATCTAAGCCTTACATTCTAAGGAACATAAGCATTACTATGGTCTACAAAAAGAGCCAGTTTAGATATCAGAACAGGTACTAGAACCAGCATTAACCCAGTTTTTATACTTGTACAGTGAGCGAATGATGAAGGATTTCTTATGTAGCAATGTATTAAAGTGCGGTAATTCAAAAGCATGTCCCCTTTTTCTTAAGTTGAATTTATGAAGGTGCTCTGCAGGCAGTAATTGGTGAAGACAGTGTTGGGGTGACTGGATGCTTTTGAAGAACTTCAATTCAATTTTTTCACAAAACTTCTCTAAAGTTAAACCATCACCACTAAAGAGGTTACTGCGCCCAGCCCTGCGCAAAAAAGATTCAATTTTTCCACCCAGCTCAGCCGACAGGAATCCCCCCAAGATGGTATGGCATACGTTAGTCGGGAGACTACAAGGGCTTGAAAAATGTTCTTTAGTTTGCTGGGAGGCATTCCTTGAGATCGGAGGACTTTTAGGGGGTATAGGCGTTGGCTGCATATCTTCAAAATAAATGAAACATGGTCATCAAATTTTAAGTCTTCTCGAAAAAGAACACCCAGCAATTTGACAATTTTTACTCTTTCAACATTGCTGATAGGATCCGGAAGAGATAAGTGTCTTGGATTCGGTCTATGAAATACAATTTCTTTAGTCTTGGAAAAATTAAGTGTCATTCTGTTCCTGGAGGCCCAATCCTTAATATTATCAAATTCAGATTCCAAGCTAACAGGAGAAATTTGTGGTCTCGAATATAATATATTTTACAAATATGTTCAAATGACTCTTTCACAAAAGCCCCCAAACCCCCTATCTATTAATATTAGATATACACACTTATTAAACTTTCGATAAAACTTTCATGTATACCAAAGTAAGGTTAGCAGTTGGTTTGCTTACTTACTTCATTATACACTAATCTAATGACTTCTTTAGCGCCGTTATAATTACGCAAAAAACACCAATCGATGGTCACTTATATAAGGAACTCTCTACCATGTTCGCAACTCTCCCGCCGAGAGATCGTAATAGCAGAGGCGGCGCTACACCGGGGAAAATTCCCTGGTAAAAAAGCCTTTGCACTGGTCGATGCCTTGCCAGAATTTTTCCCATGTCCAGAAGTTGTTCGGGCATATTTGTTATATCCTGAGGTATAAATCACTTAATTCACTGTCTATAATGAACTATAGCGCCCCTTCCAGAAATCTACTCAGTGGCGCTCCCGACCTAGGCCTGGTCAAAAAGAAAGGTATTAAAAGACCAAAGAAAATACCTGAGAGCATAAAACCTGGTGCCGCCTCCTTGGGAACCTTGGGTGCGAAAGCACCCAGAAAGTTCAGTGGGTGCGTGGCACCCAGAACAATTTTGACCTTAAATTCAAATTTTTTACACCCTGGTAACCTCACTTGACAAGTACAACTGCAACACAAATACCCAACCTTCTAGGCTCCTGCCTATTATTTAAAATAATAAATAAATAATAACACTGGAAGTCCGAACGTCACCGATTTCCAATACTTTTTCTCACCTTGTAACCACTGACAAGAAAACAATTTTCTTTCTCCGAAAATGCGCTAAAACTCACCCACCTAAGGGAAGGGGAAGGGATAGGGAAGGGAGGGAGGACCCAGGCACCCAGAGACAAAAGCAACAGTCGGCGCCTATGGTTGTGTGTAGCTGCGACACTGGTGTGTGCGTGTGTACGTGTGATTACATAATGGATACAGATGTCGTATTCAAAAGTTGGTCTTTTTAACGCAATTCCACTGCGGACTAATGATGTTGTGTTTGAGATTTAAGGAGGCAGTTTCATATCGGATGATCTGGTGAATCTCATCTAACAGCTTCTATCGTGCCGCTCAAACAGACCCAATGGGCCAAATCTCCCTACCGAGACTGACTTTCACTCTAAACTGAAAACCTGCCTCTTCCAGTATACTTAAGGATCTTAACGTTTGCCCGGCTTCAATGTACACTTCTGAACTTTGTAGCGAAGGCATATTGTCAGAATACAGTTGTGTTGTACAATGCATTAGGCATCTTCATCTTGAGAGGTTCTGAAACGTGGCCCATCAATCTACATATTCATCGTGAAATGTAGCCAGTCAGATTTTAAAAGTACCGTCCTGTGTTTCTTGAAGATATTCCTTTATTATCATGCGACTAATAACCATGATACGTACATGTATTACAAATATTATATTATTATATCACGAAATGTTTACCACACAGAGTCACACAGAAACGTGAAGCTGTGGCACGATTCTTCTCGGTTTGTTATGTAATGTAATGTAATGTAAATCTCTTCTTGTTAGAATGGCGCAGGCTGAACAACAATTCTCCTCTCTTCAAAAGAACAAGCAATTAAATTCTGTCACATGACATACCCAGAGTTGTCAACTTCAACATTAAAACCAGGCTCTCGAGCCTTCTTGCAATGGGTCTTTCATGGTTTAGTTTACCCCCTCCCCCAATATTTTCAGCAGCGTACTTCCAACTATGGAGGGTTGTTAACTTTCTTTAGCAGCTTTAGCTCATCCAAGTAAACCCGCTTCTAGGAGCAAGGGAAGGAAGCATAACAGGTGCAAATCAAACGTAACCTCTGCAAATGAGTGGATCATTTCAAACCAGTGCACAATTTAACCACAGCGACAAATTCACAAGACAGTCAACTCTCCAACGCCTAAACCACAGAATCGTTTTATAAAACAATCACTTCAACACAAACAAAAATCTCACTCTTCTAAACAAACAGAGCAGAGCTGACAAATGCGACAAACTGTTCGCAGTCCTTTTCAACTCCAAGCCAACTCATCCGACGACAAGAAAGACTACTACATGATAAAAGTCCCACATCTCGCCACAAACAGAAACATCAGATTGTTCGATCTTTTCCTAGAATCTTCCAGATCGTTCCTGACTTCGTGATCGACGATGCGGTGAACGGCTTCGAGAACGACGACGATGATCATGATTGCGGCTTCGATGATTGGGTGATCGGGATCGGGATCGAGACCTGTTACAAAAAATAAAGGATAGCAGTACAGTACAAATATTGTTTCAACCAGGCACTGAAATCCAAGCCACCTTAAGAATCTTGCATATAATTAAATGCAGAAGCTAGCACTGAACACTTCCAATACCAACCTTACACAAGTGGGTAGGTAAGATAGAGGAAGACGTCTTTGGCCCTGGTAGCTGCAAGATTGGACACTGCCGTTACATCAACTCACCTTTTCCCATGACGTACACGGCTGTACAGTTCCCTCCTCAGCTCACGAGAGATCGGTTTAAGATGCATGAAGTTGCAGAATCCGCCTCTTGTGCATTCGCTACAAAATATATTACATGCAAAAATTCAACTATTAAATCAACTGTACCCAAAACATTACAGCAGGGAGTCAATTGAAACCAAGTCAGTTAACTTGTCAGTTTTCTTGTATGAGCTCAGTCACTATAGGCAAGAGTGGCACACTTGAAATGCAGCGTTGTCATATTCTTTGTCTTTTAATTGTAATTACGACAATCAATATAGCATCATCAGTAGCAAGTTACTTTTAGGATTCTTTAGCAACTTCTGGGATGCTTTATCCACAGGAACAGGCATAAAAACGAATAACGGTTAAACACTTATCAGAATAAAAACTTAGCCACACAGTCAAAACATGTACAATTAGTCAATTACTTAAGATACTTAATCTGTTGCTCTCTTGAAGTGGTGCTATATAAATTTGCAATAACCATTACCATTATTTATTCTGATTAAATCAACAGTCAAGAACAAAGTTTCCAACGTCCACTGTTGGTCAGCTCCACATCATCAACAGTCACCTTCTGTCAGTAACTTGGTTCAGCCAATGTCCCAGTAAAACTGTCACCAGACAACATGGTCACATTGGTCAGAGCACAGCAACAATTACCTGTGGGTCACAACTCATTAGAGCGCTTGACATGAAACATGGACATTACAGGTTCGAGCCTCCACTATGGCAGTCCGTGAGTCGGGACCTTGAGCAAGTCCTTCGCTCACAACTGCTCAACACCATCGACATTCGAGTGTGCTCTTTTGAAGGAGGGCAATATCAAATACAGTTCTATTGTATAATCAATGCTGAAGGCTACATCTGAGAAAAGTATACAAGAACTGCATTGTAATTGAAAAGCTCAACGAAATGTGAGCTCCAACTGCATTTTATCAATCCATACGTCATTAATAAGTACGCAATTATCAAGGAGGCTCTGACATTAAGATAGAATTCACATCCTAACCCCATCTCGTACTGGCGACAGCAGGCTTCTCGGAAGTCGGTAACTGGGGAGAGTTCCGCATGAATTGGTCTTCCATTGAACCACCGGTTGTTCAACTGCGTGACGGCCTTCTCTGCGTCTTCTTCATACCGAAACTAAACACAGAATGCAACAGAGAGGTAGGTAAGGCATTCACTCCTTTACTTCGGGCTATTGCCCAGAGTATTTCTCACTGGAATGTGCTTAACGATCTCTGAACCGAATTGTTACTTCAACAAGTCATGTTCAGCGTGTTCAGTAATACTATTAGCCGTTCAATTTCACAACCCAGAAATTTCTGACATAAGCAAATGCCTCTACATTGACTTACATGTAGTATGCCTTAATGTACATACCTTGACAACTACATACACTGACATAAATACCTCGACCCAAGTGTTCACACTTAATACACATACGTACCTTTACGTAAATATTGCCAACCAGATGATCGCCCAGATTGTCACAAACGTTCATTTCTTCAATTTCACCGTACTACAAAATTTAGCAAAATCAAGAAATCAGAATTTGCTTTCATGATGATGCAGCTTGGCAAAAATTCTGTCCTCACAAATGTGTGTGACCTTGCACGAGTTAAAAATTGCCATATGTAGTAATAATTATAATAATATTCGCAGCGTAGTAATTAAACTAAAAGCCAAGCAGTGCAAATGAAAGCCAGCTGATTTAAACAGTAGTTAACTTTCCAAACATAAAGTCAAATGATCACAAGTGGCAAAGCTTTGTGCATTCAAGCACCATTGTCACAAATACGGATAAAACAGTTTGCTGCAAGACTTGTTTTTACTTTCCGTGTTCTGGTACCATGTAACTGCATACCACTGTGAGCTGGAAAGGTAAATGAAATGAAAGCTGACTGAACAATGTGGGACACACTGAAGATCATGGAGCTTGTTTACTCCAATGTGAGAAGCTTTGAATCTCCTACAATATATATGACATGATAGTTTTTAGCTCAATCGTTTCCGACTGTCCGTTGCACCAACCTTGTCTTCCAGTTCGGTGAAGACCTCTTCAAAGAAGTTGTCAAAATGTTCCTGTGCCTCGACATCGCTCATGATCGCTGGATGAATAAAATAATACAACACTGAAATAAACTAACGACCTATAAAAGTACAACAAAGAGGAGAAGAATTATCACAGAAAGGATCAGCACCAGGAATCAGCTTCAATGTAACTTACTGCGGTTTGTCAGTGAGCTTGTCAATAAACAGGAATATTATTATATTATTAGGAAAGAAATGTAGTTGGAATTTTACATAGAGTAAAACCTGCTTACAGAAAATATCATTCAAATGCCAATTTTATTACAGTACAGATAAATTGCACACCCACATTTCCTGAATTCAATTTCAGATCCATATATTGCCAAACGTTTCATACCAGAATTTGCATCTTAATGAAAACTGTATAATAAGGAGCTTCAGCTGTACAAAACTAAACTTAAAACCTCATTCAGACCCCAAGAAAACAAATTTAACATGAAATAATATGCAAAAGCATACATTTAACCACTTTAAAGGGTTAACTCAGGCCCAACAGTACAACAAAATCATAAAGAAAAGCAGAACCAAATCCTATTTTTAACCCCCACAGAGAGGGTTAATACAGGTTGAAAGCAACAAAACCAGAAAGAAATAAACCACTCACAACAAAACCCTCGTCTTCAAACTTCAGGTGAAAATGAACTTCAACATAAAACAACAAAATGAAGTAAAAGTGTTTTGTATTTCTCCCATCTCTCTCCCCGGTGCTTTTAGGTAAACCGTCTCTGAAACTGTTACTAAGACCTTTTGTCCGTTTGTAAATGGGTCTTTCAAGCAAACCATCCTAGAAAGTGTTACTTTTGTCCATTTGTAAATGGGTCTTTCAAGCAAACCATCTTAGAAAGTGTTACTTTTGTCCATTTGTAAATGGGTCTTTCAAGCAAGCCATCTCAGAAAATGTTACTTTTGTCCGTTTGTAAATGGGTCTTTCAAGCAAGCCATCTCAGAAAATGTTACTTTTGTCCGTTTGTAAATGGGTCTTTCAAGCAAGCCATCTCAGAAAATGTTACTTTTGTCCGTTTGTAAATGGGTCTTTCAAGCAAGCCATCTCAGAAAATGTTACTTTTGTCCGTTTGTAAATGGGTCTTTCAAGCAAGCCATCTCAGAAAATGTTACTTTTGTCCGTTTGTAAATGGGTCTTTCAAGCAAACCACCTCAGAAAGTGTTACCAAGACCTTTCATCTGGTTGTAAATTGGTCTTTCAAGAAAACTATTTCCAAGATGACATAAACAAAAGGTTTAGTCTGTCACTAATTTTATTCTTCCACGTTATCAGAATTACCGTGTGTTTTTACTAACTCCAAGAGTTTGACTCCCCAAATTCCGACCTGGCACTAAAACTGCCCCTATAACCTGACTCTCGGTCAACCTAAAAACTGACCGTTTCCCTATTTTGGTCATTAGGTATTTAATAACTATACAAAATTTGAGAGCCCATCAACCGAAAGCTCCCACAGCCTGGGAACATCCACCTTGGGACAAAAGTTGACACTATCTTACTTGTACACAGTTTAAACTCACTTGTTCTGGACTAACAGCTCACTTACTGTGAGAGCCTTCGGATGTCGCTGCAACATTCTGAGGATTTAGGTACAAGTTCTGCAGAAGAATCGTCTGACTAAAGGTCGGCTTATTGTGCAACCGCGAACATCTTTCGCCATGACGACACGCTCCAATCTTGAAGTAAAACGAACAGTTGACCCTGACAACAGTTTGAAATTTGACTCTGTTATTCACTTTCTTGTAACAGTAATTTGTTATGATGATGATGATGAAGATGATATTGATGAGTTCTCTGCCCAAAGGCAGGTCCATTAGCTTTATGCCACCTGGGGATGAGATGAGCGAGGTGGTTTCCCGTTGCCTTCCTCACAGACAATTGTGGGTGAGCGACTTGTCCAAGGTCGTTATGCAGTGGCTTGAGGTAGATTCCAACCTGCGACCCTCTGGTTACAAGGTAAAGAATACCGCTACACCACCGCGTCCTGTTATACGAGTACTTTTATAAATATCTTTCAAATTCTGAAATACTATATGCAACAAGTATGCTAATTGATTAACATAATTTAGTTTTGGGGTCTAGTAGCCGAATAGAGCACTGAGCCTGCAAACGAAGAGTATGTGTTCAAGCCCCCGCTGAGACAGTTACTGTGCAGGGACTTTGAGCAAGTCCACTCACACTTGCTCAGTGCCATCGATGCTCAGTCGTATGGTCAAGTGTGCAGTTTTGAACTCTGAAAAGAGGGCAATATCAAATACAGTTGTATTGTATTCATTTTGTCACTTCATACTTGAGTCTGCAGCAATAAGAACACGAAATAAAATTTATTCACTTATTGAGAAGAGGTTGCTTGGATGGCATTTTAACAGAATGAAAAATGCCATGTAACATCATCCTAATAAAACTGAATAATTGTTTCAGTTACCAAAGTTTAGACCTGAGGGTAATTAAGGTTGCTACCTCAGGAGAAGCCAATTCCAGGAGAGACTGCACTATGCGCTATACTAGCTAAACCGTTTAAACCCAGGTAGAGGTCAGAGAGTGCAATACTACCCAGACTCAGATCTTACCAATTTCAGTGTGACTACCGGACGATTTCATTTTCACAGAATATGAAGTGGCCACTACCTTGACACTCCCTTTGATAGCAAGGTCGTCTCTCGGTCCCTCCCTCAAGATAAAACGGACTATAGTGTATAGTAAATACTGGCGATATTTGAATTCACGTTAAATTTCTACAGTACTGCGTGTGCCAGTTGCTTTGGTTCTTTTGCCTTTTGATAGGAAATGACAAACATTCAGCTTTACTAGGATGACAAACAAGGTTAAAAATTCCTGAAAGTTTTAATATACTGCGTCTTTTCAATTACAAATGTAACAAACACTCAGTAAGTGAAAACGGGAAATCTTCCCGACGCAAACGGGAAGGTTGGCAATCCTAAGGGAGGTAAAGCGAATTAAAATAGATTATAAACCGTGGTCCTCAGAAAAGCTCAGTGTAGGCCTAACCATAAATTTTAATGAACAGTTTATTATTTACTTGTCTTTTTCAGTTCCGAAAATTGCAGCCAGATAGTCCGCCATTTTCCACTATTAAGAGAACGTTTCTAGAAAGTCCAGGAATAGTCTGTTTCAAAGTGACACACAACATTGTATACAGCGACAGGCAGGGCAACAGACCACGGCCTTCATGTAGAAGGCCGTGAACAGATCCAGGTTATGTTGATCATAGGAGCATGGATATAATATCTATGCATAGGAGAGCTAGGCCTACTGACTGAGATCTTTTGCTGTAACCAATGTTTCTCGGATAGGAATTATAATAGAAATTGAAGTTTAGAACTGAACAACTTCTTAGAAACGACGTTCATTTGTACAAGTTTTTTTCCCGATGGCAGTAGGAAAATAATAATAATAATAATAATAATAATAATTATAAAAATAATAATAAAAATAAAAATAATAATAATAATAATAATAATAATAATAATAATAATAATAATAGGAGACCGGTACGTGTTTAAAAGAGACCGGCGTTTATTACACAAATTATTTATATGTTCGCTTCGAGTTTGAAGTCAGCACTACAGTAGTATAGCTATATTTGTGTTTGTTTTGAAGAAACACCAAAGAGGTTAAAAAATAAATTTTTTCGCCACTTTTTGACCAGATCAGTTAAGTTTTTGTGTCTCCTCCCCCACCTGTCAAACAAGGTCGCCGCCAGTGCCCCAGAAAAATACTCAAATGAAGTTCCTCGAGCCCCTTGGAAAAGAGCTGAAATGACGTCCCTGTTTATGGCTAATTAAACGTTAAACTGAGGGGGGCTAAAATGTGTATGGGGGGGCTAAGAAAAACGAGGGGCTAACTTTCCAGCTAGAGTCCCCTAACCCCCCAGTAAAACCGCCACTGCGCCTTCTAAACTGGCTGCATGGTTCCACAGTATAAACAATTACAATTATACTGTGATGGTTCCTTCAACTTGTAACTTTCTTTTGGGCGCTGTAGCCTGTGGAAATCTCGAGATTACGATTACCATCATATACCGGCGTCAAAAGGTGACTCAGCATTTACTAGAGCTTGACGTTTAGTAGCACGAATCGTTTAATTTGGACACCGGGATGTGGAAATTGAAAATTGTTTCCCCTTAAAACGGGCCTAGGTTCAAGGTAGATCGCCTGCAGCAGCCTCTCGCTTAATTAACGAGAGAGCATCATCAGAAATATACACAAGAAGTGGTGACGTCACCGATGTGTGTAGTCATGTTGGTGGATTCTGTGGTTGATGGCGTTAGTGATTCATTTAGCTTGAGACCAGCGATGCCCGAGCGGTTATAAGACAGTCTAAGTGGGAGTCATTAATTCGCGTGAAACGGGTGACCGGAGCTGGAATGGACGCGCAGTCTATTATAACGCAGGTCTCTCGAGATGAAGACCAGCCAGAAGCGGCAGCACCATCGAGACATGGCACCACATCAGGTATGCTCTTAACGCTTGTAAACACTGAGCTGGCCCCCTCTGGTGTTGGGCGTGATAGTGCGACGCTCTCACCCCTAGATCTATAAGGGCAACAGCGCGATTATGCAATGGGTGGATTAAACCCACTGCTTAGTTGAAATGGTGACGGTGGTAGTGATGGTGGTGGCAACGGTGATGGTGGTGATGCGATGATGACGATGTATTGTAGGGTAAAGGAGATGCTTTATATAGCGCAGTTCATTTGGAAAGTCAGATCAAGGGTGCATTTAACAGAGTGATGATGCACAGCAGATGTATGTCGGCTGCCGTATGATTTGCGATGGTGATGATAACTATGGTGACGGGTTTGTACATGTGAACATTCAGTAGAATATCCTTAGGTCTTAAACTAGGGTTGCCACCCTTCCAGATTTTGTCGGGACCGTCCAGATTTCGAGGTAAATGTCCCGCGTCCCTCCTTGACCTACTCGGGACAGCCAAATGTCCCTACTTTCAAACTTGTGGTAATTTTTCCAAACTACAAAAATGTGGCTTTAAGCATATTCAGAGCCAGAATTGTCGGGGGTTTGGGGGACAGTGGGGGTTCAACTCCTCTAGTGTTTCTTCGGACCCCCCCCCGTTAAGTCTTCAATGCACACCCCTGGGGGTCGTTGGAAAACCTCCTCAGTTGTGCTAGTGTGATTATATTGTGCATATATTTTAGCATTTTCTTTCACAAATGGCTTTGCCCGTTACTAATAAAGTAATGCTCTGGTTTATTGTGAGATTTGTGACCATGTATATTGGCGATGTCGTCACTTTTCTACAATTCTCACACTGAACACATTACCCGCAAGCCTACAGTATTTGTTCAAAACCACTATAAATTTATAACGCAGGCGAAGTGAAATATCATAAATAACGACATTTAAACACATCCTGACATCATTACAGTGTTCAAAATCATCAATCTTAATCACCTTCTAAAACAAATAGTTACTTTCCCAAAAAACTTACTCGGTTGCACGACTCGCGCCTCTGGTCCCACATCGTGAGGTGATTTATGATTTCGGTGCTCCAAAATTGCGTCCCGACTTCATAGTTTAGAAAGGTGGCAACCCTATCTTAAACACTGAAATGAAATGATCTAACTGCATATTGATTGATAGAATTGTGTTCTGTCAGCTTATAAGGTGATTAAACATATATTGATCGATCGATCGATCGATCGATCGATTGATGATGATGATGAAAGAGAGACAGACAGGTAGACAAACCCAAGGGACTATTACTGATGGACGATTGAACTATTGACTCTGTAAACCTAGAGCAACGGTTCCCAAACTTTTCTGGGTCGCGACCCACTTGTGAATATCTTGGCAGTCTCGATACCCACTGTATAAAATTAAGCATTGTGTACTCAAATTTGCTTCGTAAATTTGTATCGAAATATGCGGATTTACGGACAGCACTTGGAAGTTTAAAGCATTAAAAGGAAATTTAGGTAAAACAGTTTACAATTTATTGCAATTCAGCTAGTTATAATCCAATCATAGCCAAAAGTTGTTGCTGCAAAAAATAAATGTTTCTCTAAAAAATTTGGCGACCCACTTGCCAGAGCTTCGCGACCCACTTTTGGGTCGCGACCCACAGTTTGGGAAACTCTGACCTAGAGGATCAATTGCTGTTTCCATTTTGAGTTGACAGGGTGTTGGTGTTGGTTGCGTTTCAGCCGTCGCGAAGAAGCCTCGCTGTCAGAGATTTGCAAAGTTGTTGTGTTGTTTTCGACGCGACCGGACAAAGACCCAGACGCCTTCACTGTTGCCTTCAACTGCAACGGATCGTTGTTCCTCCAAAGTACGATCATCTGGGTGATCATGATCGAATGGTCTTGTGCGTCGTTCCTTCGATGAACAGGCACAATATGTCCCACCAATATGTGGATGGATGGATGGATGGATATTATTGTTTCCCTCTGACATTTTGTATGATGTTCTGTAAATGCATGTGTGATGTAACTGTAATTGCACACGCTCGTGTATATGGCGCCTCATCGAAAAAATTCTTCGGACCAGAAAACTCTTCATACAAGGCCACGAGTTAGGAATCTCTGGAGACATTCAAATCACAGCTCAAGACTTATCTTTATAAAATATCATATTATTATTATTATTATTAAAGTAGTTTTATATAGCGCCCCTTCAAGATTGCCTACTCAGGAGCACTCCCAGCCAACCACGGTCAAATAACGCAGTTTTGAGGACAGTAAGAAACAGGGTGAAATGACCAATCGGTAATTGACGGAGCTTGGTAGGAAGCCCATTCCAGGTCATGGGGGCAGCCACAGAGAAGGCACGGCGCTGCCGTATGGTTGTCCGCACGCGGGGAACAACAAGTTCAGCCTGCGCAGCTGAGCGGAGAGAGGAACGGCGCTGCGAGCATGAGGTGGGACAGCAGAGCTCCCGCAGGTATGGAGGGGCCAAACCTTTAAAGCACCGCCGGACCAAGGCAGAGATTCGGTAAGTGATGCGCTGTGGGTAGGGGAGCCAGTGGAGGACATCCCTCATATGCGCAGACACTCTGCCAAACTTGGGGATGCGGCCTACAAGGCGGGCAGCAGTACGCAGGATTCTATTCAGGGACTCAATCCGGCAGGCCGGGAGTCCATCATATGACTGTCATTGATTTTTAACTCATGTACAGCGCCCTTTCCTTCAGCCTCAGCTGCGGTACGGCACTGTAAATCGTCATCATTATTATTATTAATATTATTATTATTATTTTTTTTTTTTTTTTTGCCCGAGGTATATAGGATCCCTCAGGTGTCAGATTATTATTATTATTATTATTATTATTATTATTATTATTATTATTATTATTATTATTATTATTATTATTATTATTATTATTATTATTATTATTATTATTATTATTATTATTGTTATTGTTATTATTATTGTTATTATCATTAATGATATCTCTGAAATATAATAATAATATATAGCTGTCTAAGGTAGGATGAAGCACAACAAGCAGCTACATATCAGCATAAGGATCTTAAATTCAAAACTTCGCATGGGCAACCAATGGCTGCTCATCCCGCATGTTTTTCGAGCTGCGGCACCCCTAGAGCAGGCACCTTTGGTGCCGAAACACCCAGGTTGGGAACCAATGGTCTAGATAGATATGTGTAACTGTAGTGCCTCTAGTTAGTTTGCTTCCGCTGTATGCTTTTTCTTACAATGACAGATGTCTAAGAACTGATTTTTCTTCCTCTGTTAAGACGAATTTGAGTTTCTTCTTCAGATTGTGCACTTATTGCATGCACCGCATATTGCAACGTTTTATGTAAAGAGTTTTAGGAAGTTCGACTTTTCATCCATTGTGCGCTGTTGTTTCAGTTGGCCCAGATGCCGTACCTGTTGCCGAAAGTCAGACAACAGGATATGAACAGGAAGTGCGTTGTCATCGACCTAGACGAAACTCTAGTTCATAGTTCTTTTAAGGTAGGAGCAACACAGTTCTCAACATCTTGGGAAACTCAGAGCTTTCTAAGGGTGCTATATAAACTTCTCAGGCTTGAACATACATACATGCAAATACATTTTACATACCTAGTGCATATGCAGTATGTACATACGTACATATCTACATGCTCACATACAGACGTACACAGTACTATTTACATATACACACTTACTTATATACAGACATACATACATGTATGCATGCATAGTTTGCATACATTGTTTGCATACATACCCAGTACATATTACATATGCACGTACATATATCAATGTTTACTGACATACATAACGTAAGTAAGTAGCCTAAAGTTATCTGCATCTGACAAGTGTGCATGCATACAGACAGACATACATATATGCAGACATACAGATAAGCAGGCTTGCAGATATACATGCGTACTTGATACTCTTGTTCATGATGACTGAATAAATTTCCATTTGGATGTGACTCGTGGACGTCCTTCTGCTGTGAATGTGGCATATAAACTTTGGTCACGCTTTAACTCTGCACCGGATGACCTTTGAACTTGTGCCATTGTTTGTAGCCTGTGAGCAACGCTGACTTCGTCGTACCTGTCGAAATCGATGGAATGATTCATCAGGTGAGTGGAATCGGGATTCACTGACCATTCGTTCAATTGATTTGGTTAATTAAGTCAAATTCAGTTTACGGCTCAGGCGTGAAAACAAGGAATCATTGTTGTTGTTAATTAGTCGGTCACGTCATTCTAAAACTGTTGTCACTGCCCCCTTCCAACCCACCGTTGTTGGCTGGTACTTCTGGCTTATGTCATTACTCTAATTATTTATATATGCACACTGCACAGGCATACAAACTGCATTCATCTCCTATATCTAGCCTTTTCACACACATATATATACACATACACCACACTTGCAATTACATCACACATAAATGAGAAGACATACATCTAATTTAAATACCAGTAGATACCTGTATAAACGAATACATACACACATATATACGATTGTATTTGATACATGGCCCTCCTTCCAGAGCTCAGAAGTGTACTGTGATGCCATATATTTCTGTAGTTAAATTACTGCGTCTTGCTCGGCTCATGGGAATAACTTGCATCACATCGAGTAGTATTCTACACTGTAAACATCAGACATAATGTAGAGTGGTGTCTGTTATTTTGAAAAGAAGACAAAGTTCACATTTACAATAATTAACTAATTACCTAGTATTGCTGCATGCACACACGGCCATGTGACAGAACATTGATGGCGCTGAGCAGTTCATTGAGCCGAGTAAGTTGTAACAGAACTCTCTGTATGTAATGTAAGCATAAGTTACCGAATTTCTCACCAACCAATGTCAAATGTTGCTTCAGAGATACCAGCTCGGTCTCTGGTACTAGAATGTACCACATCTTGTCATGCCATATCTTACCATACTATATCTTACTCTTAACCTGGCATGCATTAAGTCATTTGATATTGATATTCATTCATTCATTTGAGGATTTATATAGCACCCTTCAAGGGAACTACTCAGAGGCGCGTAAACTAAGCTCCCACTGTTTGCTAATAGATGAATATTCTGTTTGTAAATGACGTTTAACATTGTTTGGGTGAGTGCAGAGAGCGCCTCCAACTCGATTCATCGAGTGACGCTTTATAAATTTCATAATCTATATTAATAAAGCGAGAATTCTGTCTGTGTGTGTGTGTGTGTGTCTGTCTGTCTGTTTGACCGGGCTTAACTTCTACAATTTTGCACCTTTTCACTCGAAACCTTCACTGATGTGTCGGCCTCGGCTTCGGACACCCAGTGGAGGGGTTCGCGTCCCCGTTTTCACCCCTACCATGGTGAAAATGCCCCAAAACTCTACCCACCCGACCGTCAATCACGCAAAACCTCGCCTATTCCACTGCCAAGCGATTCTATTTATGGCGCCGCTATTCCCCAACGTCATTAATACTGTGCATAACGACACCGCGGTTCTATTTATGGCGCCGGTATTCCCCAACGTCATTGAAAATGCGCATAAGTTGTTTACTTTCGCACAAAATTTAATTACGATCGATTCAAAGTATATTCATCGTTTTACAGCAAAATTTTAACACATGTATGTTCAAAGACAAAGATCTAAATTATTTACAGTATATCAAACAACCAGTCTGCATTACTACGGGCGAGGCCGACTACAGACCAGCAGTGAGGGCTAGATTTCTGGCGTTTTCTTTAAGACGCCAACGTCCGGTTCACCCTCTTCGACTGCGAAGCAGTCAGTCCACGGGAGACTGCAAAGCAGTCTCCGCACAGGTCGCCAGACGCCACAAGGGCCTCCAAGCAGTCGCCGCCAGAGGGCGACTGCGAAGCAGTCAGTCCACGGCAGAGGTCGCTAGATGCCAGAAGGCGTATACAAGACTGCGAAGCAGTCTCCCCCACAGGTCGCCACACGCCACAAGGGCCTCCAAGACTGCGAAGCAGTCGCTGCCACAGGCCGACTGCGAAGCAGTCACTCCACGGCAGAGGTCGCTAGACGCCAGAAGGCGTCTACAAGACTGCGAAGCAGTCACCGCCAGAGGTCGCCAGACGCCACAAGGGCCTCCAAGACTGCGAAGCAGTCGCCGCCAGAGGGCGACTGCGAAGCAGTCAGTCCACGGCAGAGGTCGCTAGACGACAGAAGGCGTCTACAAGACTGCAAAGCAGTCTCCGCCAGACGTCGCCAGACGCCACAAGGGCCCCCAAGACTGCGAAGCAGTCGCCGCCAGAGGGGACTGCGAAGCAGTCACTCCACGGCAGAGGTCGCTAGATGCCACAAGGCGTCTACAAGACTGTGAAGCAGTCTCCGCCACAGGTCGCCAGACGCCACAAGGGCCTCCAACACTGCGAAGCAGTCGCCGCCAGAGGGCGACTGCCAACATTGCCAAGCAGTCGTTGTGGTGGTGGTGGTGGTGGTGGTGGTGGTGGTGGTGGTGGTGGTGGTGTGAAACTTATAACCCCGGGCAACGCCGGGTAATCCAGCTAGTAAATAAATAAATAAATAACAGCTGTTTTCTCTTTCAGGTTTACGTACTGAAGAGGCCTTATGTTGACGAATTTCTCCAAAAAATGGGCGAGCTCTTTGAATGCGTTTTATTTACTGCAAGTTTAGCAAAAGTAAGATCATTCATTAATTTTAATGTGTCATTTAATTGTTATTATTTGTTATGATCCCTTGATAATGAAGAAATCCAGAAATTTTTTTAAATGTTAAATTTTTATTAATAGTCATCGCAGTTTCTACCCCACCCTGTTGTTTGAACTCTTCTACGTTTCTGTCCAGTAATGGTTTACGAGCCTTACAGCGGCCAACCAGTGCCTTTCAACATTGACTTAACATATATCGCATATTAAATTTAAATTTAGGTTTCTTGATTTTGTTAATTTACATTTGGCATTATAACATTTACTATTATCTAACATCAAGTACTTGATATTTATTGAATACCGGGGTAATACTTTTTAAAGTTAATGTCGAAAACATTTTCTATAGAGTATACAGTTTAATATTTGAGTAGGTCAAAATTATGATTCCAGTTATCATTCTGTAGCCTTATAACCAATCAGTCATGGACTGGTAGCCAATCAGTTGCGAACCGGTAACCTATCGGTTGTGGACCGGTAACCAATGGGTTGCGGACCAGTAGTGGGTCTCAGACCACAGTTTGAGTAGGACTATTTTAAACGACTTTAATATTGTGGCTAGCACAGAGTACCTTCAACTTAGAAATATTCACTCTGATACATCTACTGAATATTTGTTATAATTGGAACTTGTTATAGCAGGACCTGATCAAGAACTGCCCTATGATGATGCAGTATTATAGTCCGGTCAATTTATGATGCTGGACTGAATGTTTTAAGAGACTTTGTGCTATGATGTTACAGGGAGGGTTCTTGTGAAGACGGGCGGCTTGAAGGATTATCTGGGCAGAGTGGGGGTATGTCTTTATGGGTGGAGTGGGTATGTCTTTATGGGTGGAGTGGGTATGTCTTTATGGGTGGAGTGGGTATGTCTTTATGGGTGGAGTGGGTATGTCTTTATGGGTGGAGTGGGTATGTCTTTATGGGTGGAGTGGGTATGTCTTTATGGGTGGAGTGGGGTGTGTCTTTATGGGTGGAACTGTTTTCTGTCTGTAGTATGCGGACCCTGTGGCTGACCTTCTCGACAAGTGGGGTATCTTTCGAGTACGCCTCTTCCGAGATTCCTGCATCTTTCATCGAGGCAACTATGTCAAAGTATGTGTGGTCTGTCTATCTTGCTCTGTCTGTCTGTATGGCTCTGTTTATCTGTCTGTCCGTCTTGTTCTGTCTGTCTATCTCACTCTCAGCTACATTCAGACACATCTGTTCAGAAAAAGTTACTGATGATGATGATAATGATGGATTGGTGGTGGTGGTGGTGGTGGTGGTGGTGGTGGTGGTGGTGGTGGTGGTGGTGGTGGTGGTGGTGGTGGTGGTGGTGGTGGTGGTGGTGGTGGTGGTGGTGGTGGTGGTGGTGGTGATGATGATGGTGATGGTGATATTGATAATGATGGTGTTGTTATGATGTTGGCAGGATTTGAGTCGTCTTGGCAGAGATCTTAGTCAGGTGATCATCGTTGACAATTCACCGGCTTCTTACATTTTCCATCCAGACAATGCGGTAAGTCATAGGAGTGCACGATAGTCTAGTGGTTAGCATGATTGACTGTCAATCGAGAGGTTTGGGTTCAAATCCTCAGCAGGGCAGAAATTTGGTTCGATATATTTCTGCTCCACCTGCATTCCCTAGCCAACTCAGCTATAATGAGTACACTGACTGTACACTGTCGGTGGGAAGATGAGATGGCAAGGGAGAGGCCTCATAAGCCGAGGCTAAGAAAATGAAGTCGCTAACACTTCATAACATTGGCTGCCCCAAGGCTTGCTTAAGGGACTGCTCTTCATCAATGCTGTTACATATCTCTTCATTTTGGTTGTTGTGTCAGTGATGACAACGTTAACAACAGTGCTGACAACTTAAACATCAGTGATGAGAAACATCTTGGGAAGTTTACTGTTCTTGGAGATTTGTGTAGCTGCTGTTTTTCACTTACGTGGAAATGAACTAACTCAGAGTTCAGGAAGGATTTCTTGTTTGATCAGAGTCTGACGAAGATTGGAGAACTGGAAATGGAGAGAGTTTGTCAACATCGTGGTAGGAGTTGCTGGGAATTTCCTCGGAAGGCAGATTCTGATGTGTAGTGCTGAATCGCTAGTAGTATATGGAATAATAATTATCACAATAGTAATAACAATAATAGGCTAGTAATACTATGGACTAATGATAATCACAATAGTAATACTACTACTACTACTAATAATTAATAATAATAATAATAGTAATAATTATAATAATAAGAATAATAATAAGCTAGTAATACTATATACTAGTAATACTGTGGAATAATAAAAATAATATTAATGATATTATTTTAGACAGAGAGCTTTGTTCAAATGCCTCATAGCTGTTAAAGCTGCCAAATGAATATTGAGCTAATGTTGTAAATCCTCCTGCATAGAGTGTTTTGCAATTTCTTCACTGGTCTGGTTATGATGATGGTTGTAGGTACCAGTGACGTCATGGTTCGACGACATGTCTGATACGGAACTACTTGACCTGATTCCATTCTTTGAGAGCCTCGCCAAGGTGTCGAACACGAGCGGAATGCTTCCCGGCGCCCACCTCTCTATGCACCCGACCTATGCCCTTTCTTCCCACCCGACTGGCTAGCACCCGGACGTGCGCGTTTGGCGGACTGCTGTCTCGGTTGGAGCGTCCTCCGATTGAGCGACGACTGGAAGAACGGCAAAGCTTCCGGGTGCGAGGCTTTGGCGCGATCATTTTTCCAGAAATATCCATGTGTGTTGTCATCATGTTGTTCGGTCAGGAAGTAGGTCGGTCAGAGGTCGCGACGATCATTAACCTGCCGCTCATTATAATTGGCCTTTACTTTTTTGACGAATTTCCGCCTCGGACGCCGAATGTTTTCACGATAGAAATTGTGTTTCACGTAAAGGCCTATTGTGGTTAGTCGTTTAGGAGATGCACCAGTTTTGTGGCGTTGTCTCTGAATTGTGGCCCCTTGGCTAGTTTACCAGCAAGCCGTGCCAGTCTGGGACCTCAGCAGCTACCAAACAGATTGTGCATAAGACCTGCGATGTCCTGCAAGCAGCATTTTTAGCTAATCCCCTGAGAAGCCCGATGCAGTGTAGGTTGTTGTAACTTACTCTCTGGGCTTAGTCTAAAGGGATTCTTTTTGTGGGGATCTGGCAATGGTTGAATTGATTGAATCGTAAATGGTTGTCTTTTTTTCGTACAGAGTTAAAACCAATACTTATATTGCTCCAATATAAACCTAGAATTCATTCTGAATGGTTAAGGCAAAGCGCTGTTAGGAGACGTCATTGCCCTATGCCTTGTTAACAGATCCGATACCATCTAAAAATGATCCCTTGCCATTACGGCTGTCACTAGAGTTTCTGAAATTATCTATTTTCTTGAAATATTTTACTCGAATCGTCGAGAGAAACTTGGTTCAATCGCCAATGTTGTAGCAGAGAATTTGTTCTCACACTAACAACTCGCTCTTATTCACGATCTGTGACAGAATTAGCACAAGCAGTCAGCTCAATTCGTATTTCCTTTCCTTGACCTGCAGTTGCTCCTGTTTTTGCAGGTAACTGTAGCCCCAATTTGCAACATGCAATATCATAGTTCCCATATTATAGTGTTGCCGCTATCTGTATTTTAAGAAAACCTTAACTGACAGTGTGTAGTTCATCTCTTTTCGAAGGAGTTAAGACAAGATGATTTAGTACCGGTATTTTGAAATTTCTGTTTGTCCATTGACCAAACAAACTGCATATTCATGTTTTATATTGTCATGAATATTTGCATATGGTTTGTGAATATTCATGATCGAATACACCAGAGAATCATTATAATCCTTCAGTATAACATGAATTCTGATATAACAGTTGGGGACTTATACGTGGAAAACAAAGTCGTTATGACATGACCTTGTCATGTATGTTTGTTTCAAGTCACTTATAGCACCTTTTAAGTACCTCAAAAAGCAGTAGTATTTCGAGTTGATGTTACCCTCCTCCGTTTTCCAGGCTAGGGACTGGCACTATGGGTAGTGGCAGAGTTCTTGCCGATACAAAGTGCTGTAAACATGGCTATCTGACTGCTTCCAACAAGTTCGTTTTAAGACGGTTTGAATATGTTTGCTGCACAGGGCCGAGTGCAACAGAGCGTAAATGAAATGGAAAATTGTTCCATGAGGACGGTCCAATACATGAGAAGGCACGACAGGCTTGAGTTGGTGTGGAAGCATGGCACCTGCATATCTCCACGGCTAGAAGAGAGCAACAATTGCTGTCCTGGTTGACTTGAGACTGGAATACAGAGCTCCGCGATGTGTGCCTGTGGTTGTGAGGTGGTTCTTGGTGTGGCTGTGGAAAATAGCGGCATAATGAATCTCTGGTGAATGAATATTAATGTTCAGTATATGAATATTGTTGTTCAATATATGAATATTGATGTTCGACATATGAATATTGATGTTTGATATATGAATATTAATGTTCAATATGAATATTAATGTTCAATATATGAATATTGATGTTCAGTATATGAATATTGATGTTCAATAAATGAATATTTATGTTGATTATATGAATATTTATGTTCAAATGTATGAAACTTTTATGTATTTTACATTTACGGGACAGACTTCATGTTAAGTGAAGGAATGTTTTATTACATTAAATCACCACTGCTGTGTTGAGCACAATGAATCTTTCTGGTTTCAGATGAACAAGATTACACACAAATAGATTAGTATTATGCATATTCATCTTTAAATCGTGAATATTAACGCTACTACTTTACATAAATAATCATGTGCAATGCTCGATTATAATTATTCATGTAGCGTATTTTTATAGTTGTTTTCCTCTAGCAGAGTGAAAGTTAATTGATATTCTAGTCTACTACTGTATACACCTACAATATGAATATTCATAATTTTTTTATTTATTTTGTGCATTTACATATTCAATTATTCATGCTTTATTCGGGTTCAAGGATTTTATATTGCACGTTTTCAGTTTTAATGGTCTTTATGAGTGGGCATTTTGCTGCTGTACAGACAAGCCACACTACAATTTTAGTGTTCATAAGAGACAGTGTCTAATTGTCCAGATACAATAACAAGGTTTGTGTTTGATTGATTAAAAGATAGGAATCATAGCTTATTGATCTGCACTTTAATGGAATCATTGTTTTAATGATGACTGGTGTAGCACTGTTTAACTGTTCATTGTTTTATTGTGTCTGACGGAAATATTTTTTGGACCTGTAGCTGGACACAGTAGCACCTTCCTGCATCTATTGAGGAGGTCAAAAGCCTTCGTGTTAAAAAATCAGTTAAAAATGTGCATGCGATGTAACTCTTAGCACTTTGTGGTGACAGTTTACAGTGTAAAGCATCCAAGAAGTACTTGCTACTTACGATGCTATATAAGTTGTCGTATTGACAATTGCAATTACACATTGTAGGCAGGCTGTGATCTTAAAGAATGTTGCTGTTTAGCGGCAGATATTAAGGGTTCAGAAATGCGAGACTGTTTGCTATCTGAAGTGCGTTTAATTCTTGCTAAGATTTCTTTGTTGTGGTTAAGTGTTTTCTGAATCTCGCTGTTGTTCAGTTTGAATCCTTTAATGACGAGAGTTACTAAAAGCGACTGGGAAACTAATGCAGCTCGTTGTTAAAGTGTTAAGGCAGTCATTTTGTCTTTGGAAACAGGTTAACAGTTTGAGTAAACGGTCTGAAATAGAAAGGACCTCGATGACTGTTTTCACGATGTCTTTGGTAACGCAGGCTACATCAGATCCCATGCAGACATTTTGTGTGCTGTGAACTTTGCAAGGTTCCACTACGCTTTATTTTTCAAGTGTCTAGGTGACCCAGTTGGTCTTGACCTTCAGTTTTTTACACGAAAATGTTGATGTGGCCCTTTCCATCAGTGTGTGAGACACGTAGTGTCTAGTAGTTAGGCCACTGGTAGATCCAGGTGGCTTAACCACACCTCACATGGCCCCTTCTATTGGGGTTTAGGGTGTGGGGCACGGCCACAGTTGCCTCCTGGATCCACCTGTGAGTTACCCTCTGCCCTGGCCGTCTGAACTCGGATGGGGCACAGCATGGGACCTTGGAATATTTTACCAAGTAGTTGGTACTTGACACTTTAAGTGATAGTGAGCTAGATATAAGGATATAAGGTCGTAAATGGTTATATCTCATCAAACAAGATTTTTGCTCTGAACCTTAACAATTATTTTGAACTTGGTTTGTTGCATCTTGTGAAATCTCTTCAGATCGAAAGTTCCAGTGGCATGGTTTTTGTGTGGAGGCTATGCATGCACGAATGGAATATGCATTAGATAGTGGTCTTAATTAAGACAATTGGGATTTTCTTTCTTGATGAGAAGCAGAGAAGCTTGTCGTGGTTGAAGCAATTGGAATCATGTTTAAGTCATTGTTTTTCAGTTTACCTTGTCTGGTCTAGTATGCTGTGAATCGCGCTGGTGTTTAGTGATAACTTGTTTGCAGGAGGACCAATCGTGTAGAGATCTTGGCCAACTGCTGGATATCTTTAGTTGCAGTGCATATTTTAAGGAATTTTGACTACTGGGACAAAATCAGCCATGGAACTTTTTTAGGAATAAATTTCCACAAACTTTAAAACTTTTTCTTCCAATTCATCTCCAAAAAAAGTTGATGACCTTTTTTTTTTTTTTGTCCCACTAGTTACACTTTATACATGCATTGCCTGGGACAAATCGCCCTGACTACTGGGACAAATCCTAACACTACTGGGACATTTGTCCCACTAGTTATACAGTTAAAATATGCCCTGTTTAGTTGTATGAAATGGGCTTCCCATTTGGGACACTCCTCCGAGATTAGGAAATGCGTGTTATAGAACTAGACTGACTAGAACCTCTTAATTCTTTGTCTCTGCTCACCTTTTTAAGAGGTTTTGGAAATTATTGAAGAATTCCATTCTGCAATCCCTGTAACTATTTCTAGGATTATCGTAGGCACTGAGAAACGAAATTATTCCCTTGGAGCCATTCCTAAGACAGGGTTTGTAGAAAAACTGCCACAATGACCGAGTCTACCTCCTAGCTGATTTGGTTGCGAATACCAATTTCTGCAAGGGAACGGCCATTGGAAATTTATATTTTCAGTGTCCAGGTCTAGGTAGTGTCTGTTGACTGCATTTGTTATGTTTGAGCCTCAATGAAATCAAGCCCAGGACAATGATTGATTTCTAAAGAGGCATAGATTAGGTTTACTATTACCTTCACTGTTACCTTTACTACCTCCTCACTGGCAGCAGATGAGGCGTGCAACTTGAGGGACTTTTGAACGTTTTCCCTTACAAATTTATGCAGCTGTTGTTCAAAGACCTTGGCAGAATGGCTGCAGGAAGGACAGCAAAGATAGTTGATCACAATTCATCAGAAAGTGGGTCTTGGTCTTCTGCTAAGGATTGATCCGAAGATGGTCTTGGTCTTCTCCAAAGGATTAACGCGAAGATCAGTCTTAGCAGTTCCAGTGTTTAACGACATCTTATGGTTACAAGGGTCATTGACGTCGCCCTCCTCCTTTCTCCAGGTCTGGGACTGGCAATAGTGGTAGTGATGGAGTTAAGATCAGTCTTGATCTTCTGCAAAGGAATTAATCAGAAGATGGATCTTCGTTTAGATTTACTGAAAGTGTTTAGAATAACTGGTTCAAGTCTTCAGTCTAGATTATCGTTGTCCTTTGTAGAAGTTTCAGATTAACAGCCCGTGCTTTATATAGCACTACCATTGAATGAATAATGATATTGTGCGTGTGGAGAGAGCTGAGCAGTCATACGTTGTGTGTTTAGTTTAATAATTTCTTGATTTCCCTCAGTTACCTGTTTTCTGCTTTCCTCGTCTTGTTGGACATGAGGGTTCACATGATTATTCGATGTAACGATTATTTTTGCAAAAAAGATGAGAAAACTTGTACATGTTCAGTGTTTGGTGTTCTGCTGTTTCGGTTTTGTATCGAATTTCAACTGGGCCTCTCTCTAACCTGGGACTAATATGGTGATATTAGTCCCAGCTCTAACAGACTATTTCTTAGTACATTAGTCTATCTTCGTATTACATTATTACATCTTCTTAGTACATTAGTATATCTTCATACATGTAGTACAATAGTACGTACATCTGCTTAGTACATTAGTATATCTTCTTACTACTTTAGTATATCTTCGTAGGACATTATTACATCTTCTTAGTACATTAGTATATCTTCATACATGTAGTACAATAGTACGTACATCTGCTTAGTACATTAGTATATCTTCTTACTACTTTAGTATATCTTTGTAGGACATTAGTATACCTTCTTAGTACATTAGTATATCTTCATAGTACATTAGTATATTTGCTTGGCTTGACCGTCAATTGATGCATTGTGCATTATGACAAAGGTGCTACAGAAGTCATTAGATTACGCGTATGAATAGAATTTTTGCAGTGAGATATATAATAATATTGGTTCTGTAGTGTGAACTGATATGGCGCCAAACCCTCTTTACAGCTGCACTTGGTCCAACCCATCAAGTAGAAACTGCTGTATCATCAGCAATTTCCAACCTTGACGAGGAACACAGCCTCTCCTTCTCTCCCAATAAAAGTATTCTAGCCATCACGTAGGTGCTTCATTTTCTATATCAACGAAGTAGTAGAAGAGCAGTTCCTTAAGCTAGCCGGACCAGACTGGCAGCTATTGGTACGAAGTGTTAGGGACTTCATTTTTCTTACTCCTCGACATACATTGACGGGCAGGTGGACATCCACCTCCTCGCTGCCTGCGCCCCACAGCCAAGTCAGCTATAACGAGCACACGGACTGTACACTGTCAGTCAGATGATCAGACTGTGACAGAGAGGACTTTCCACCTGCCCACGCATGCCGAGGCTAAGAAATTGAAGTCGCTAACAATTCAAACTCATGGCTGCTCAGAGCTAGTTTAAGGGACTGCTCTTCTTCCCCTGGCCTACAGGAATTGATCCTCATAATAAGTTGGATTTACACATGTAACTTGAAGTCAGACAAGAAACAACCACTTTTAATATACACACTATTAAACAATAATAGTGCTCTGCACATGTCCAGATAGACCACAAACTAAGGCATAACTGCAGTCATGTAATTATGAGCCGTTAACCAAAGAGGTAGCTCTTATGACCCACTTCTCGGTTTACTTGAACACTATTGTATAACTACAAACTTTCAACTGAAAGAAACCTGTCCGAGGTTTCATGCTAAACTCAAGCAGTCAGGGCGGTTATGACAATAACAAACAGAACACCGACAACAAACAGAACACCCGATAAGAAACAGAACACCAAATAACAAACAGACCACCGACAACAAACAGAACACCCGATAAGAAACAGAACACCAAATAACAAACAGACTACCGACAACAAACAGAACACCCGATAAGAAACAGAACACCCGATAAGAAACAGAACACCCGATAAGAAACAGAACACCAAATAACAAACAGACCACCGACAACAAACAGAACACCCGATAAGAAACAGAACACCCGATAAGAAACAGAACACCAAATAACAAACAGACCACCGACAACAAACAGAACACCCGATAAGGAACAGAAAACCCGATTAGAAACAGAACACCAAATAACAAACAGACCACCCACAACAAACAGAACACCCGATAAGAAACAGAACACCCGATTAGAAACAGAACACCCGATTAGAAACAGAACACCAAATAACAAACAGACGACCGACAACAAACAGAACACTGATAACAAGCAGAACACTGATTTCAAACAGAACACCGATAACAAGCAGAATACCAAATAAGAAACAGAACACCGATAACAAGCAGAACCAGAATTTGACAGCTGTAGAATTTAACGAACAGCTCTAGAATCTGCCAGGCAACACCTCTAGACTTTGACCAGAACTGCGTGTAACTGTAGTCCAAAAATTACAAGACAACCTGATTGATTAATAATAGTAATGCTGTCAAATTCTAGAGTTGTCACATCTTGAAAAGAAAAATTCTAAAATAAAAATGCCAAATTCTAAATACGTCAAACTTCAAATTTTCTAAAGATCACTGATCGACGCCAGAACTGCTGCTCGTTTCTCTGTATTCTGGAACAGCGCTCGAACGAGCTGCTTCAGCTCCGCGGCCGTGAACTCGCTGGCCAGCGGACCTTTTCCATCCGCCCATCGATCGACGATCTCTTGGAGTCGTGCCGTCAGCAGAAACTTCATCTCTTCCATCTTGTTCCACTTTGGAACGAACTTGTAGACGGACGCAGGTTCAGCGCTGGAAATCAGCTCACGTCCGGCTTCGGTGATGGTAGCGAAGACGGTGCTCAGTTGTTTGGCATCCTGTTCTGATATGTCCTCGAGTGATCCGACTCTTATGAGTACTTCGGCAACAGCACAGTTCAACAGGGTGCCTGTCATAGAGAAACAATATGTGAAACAGGGCCTCAGAGAACCTAGGCCTCAGAGAATCTAGGCCTCAGGGAACCTAGGCCTCAGAGAATCTAGGCCTCAGGGAACCTAGGCCTCAGAGAACCCAGGCCTCAGAGATCAAAGTACTAAGAGAACCAACATGTAGGCCTCAAACAACCAATATCTCAAAGAACCTAGGCCTCAGACAACCAAGGTCTCAGAGAATATAGGCCTCACAGAACCAAAGTCTAAGAAAACCTAGGTCTCAGAGAACCAAGGTCTCAGAGAGCCCAGGCCTCACAGAACCAAGGCTTCACAGAATCAAGGTCTCAGAGAACCTAGGGCTTAGAGAACCAAGGCCTCAGAGAGCCTAGGCCTCACAGAACCAAGGCCTTGGAAAACATAAGCCTCACAGAACAGAGCACAATTCAACTAAATCCTCTTATCACACGTCACACAGTAACAACAGCAACATTAAAACATTTTGTTATCACAAGAAAGATGAACAGCAGTCTCTTTGGCTAGCCCCAGGAGATGGACATGGATGGTCAAGTCCCAAGAAATGGACATGCATGGTCATGATTGGACAATGAAGTCTTAGCAACTTCATTTGTCTTGGCATCGACATAAGATGAATGGCGGGTGGCCAGTCCTCTCCCTATTCCTACCAACAGTGTACGGTCAGTGTACTCATTTTACAACAGTAGAATTTTTAGTGAAACTTTAACGACGAACCAGTCGCCTTGTTGTAGACTGCAGATGGAAGGACATCTCTCCAGACTTTCGCCAGATGGCGCAGCTTCAGGGTCAACTGGTTTACGGCCCGATCCGCGTCACGGAAATTGTTGCCTTCTCCGATGTTCACAAATCCTGAAATTCATCAAGAAACTTTGTCTGATGATCTTAACCTTGACAAACTTAACATTACACTCTCAACAGAATCTTCATTTCTTCACGCCATTTCCTTATTTACTTACTTCATTTCCTGGCAATTTCTTCATTTCCTGACTCCAGTCTTCATTCCCTGACTATTTCTTCATTTCCCGACTACTTCTTCATTTCCTGACTCCATTTCTTCATTGCCTGACTTAATTTCTTCATTTCCTGATTTCATTTCTTCACTTCATTTTTTACCTTCTGATTCTTCGTTCATAACATCACTGCTTCACACTGATCACCAAATCATTAACAATAGATTTATGCTAAGTCTATGCTGTATTTAATAACTATTGTCAGAATGCAAGTTACAGACCAGAGGCAGAAATAAGATAATGTTGCTATCATCCTGAGGAAGAAGAGAAAAACAGTCCCTTAAATGAGGCCTGAGAGGCAGCCATAGATATGAAGTGTTAGCAACTTCATTTTCTTAGCCTTGACAAATGAGGGCAGATGGTTAGTCCCTCTCTTGCCGTTTAATCTTCCCACTAACAGTGTGCAGTCAGTGTACTCATTACAGCTGAGTTGGCCAGGGAGCACAGGTAGAGCAGAAAACAAATTTGAACCCATGACCTCTCAGTTGACAGTCCAGCGCGTTAACCACTTGACTACCGCAACCCCTTTCCAGAATAAGAACTACAAATGTTAGAATCAGATTGACGATTTAGGCTTCACATCCTAACCTGCAACTAGGTCTCTTCTAATTCATCCAATTCCTTCTCAGGTAACTGACTCACCATGCGCGACGCTGAGGCAATCGAGGATTTCAGACTTCTGCTGTTTCAACTGATCTGTGAAATTCTTGGCGCCAAGTCGACGGAAGACAGGAACGAGGTCGACGAATGTGGCAGCGCCGTGGCACAGTGGCTCCGGAAGCAGAGGTCGGTACTGATGGCCGAGCAGAGTGAGATGGTGAGCGATGTACATACAATCATTGTGATGAACGGCTGAAAAGAGAACACACACATATATACATACGTATTCCCTGATGTATGTATATAGGCATATATGATATATGTATGTATGTATGCATGTATAAATGTATATATGTATGTATGCAGATATTAATATACGTATGTAGGTAAGTATGTATATATGAAGACAAAGTATGCATGCATGTATTTATGTATGCATACATGTGTGTAAATTGTTATATAAAGATCTATATATATATATATATACTATATATATACTATATATATATATATACATACTTGCACAAGGCACTTAAAAAAGGCACTATATTATGTGTCTTAGTACATACATACTTTCGTGAGGTACTTATAAGAGGTACTGTATTAAGTGTCTTAGTACAAACATACAAGCATAACATACTTTTGAGACGTACATTTAAAAGGTCTTAATATATAAATACCAAGACTACGCTGGATAGATAATATAACTGAGGACAGAGCCGTAGCAACAAAGAACGTGGCCCCCTCCGAACATACGTCCGGGGCCCCTTACAATGCAGAAACTGGAAATGCGATACTATACAATATACAGGGTTCATAATTATTATGTATACATAGACTCTCGCTCCTAGCTCTTTTTGACGTCTCTTCGGCATTTCATATGGTCGATCATGATATCCTTCTTCGTCCTGTGGCATATCTAACACTCCTCTTCTCTGGTTTAAATCATATATTTCTGATCGCTCCCAGATGGTTGTCTTTGGTGACTCTAGATCTCAATGGGTCAGGGTTAGATTTGGTGTACCCCAGGGCTCTGTACTTGGACCTATCCTCTATATCCTCTATACGGCTGACATTTCCCTGATCTTTACCAAACATGCTGCGACGGGCCAACTCTATGCTGATGACGCACAAGCTTTTTAATCATGGTCCACCAGCTGATCAACTTTCCATTGTTTCCTCCGTTGATGCACTTACCCAAGACTTGCACCTTTGGAAGTCATCAAATCGACTTTGTTTAAATTCAACCAAGACTCAATTGATTTGGTTTGGCACTAAGCAACAACTAAATAAGCTCGACTATTCACTGCTGGCACTCAAGTTTCCTTCTTATACCTACTCCTCCAGTGTACGCGATTTGGGTGTCACTCTTGGCTCATCCCTCACCTTTACTGAACATATCTCGACTTTGACTCGCTCCTGCTTCTTCCAACTGAGACGTCTGAGAGCTATCAGGCGATCCACAGTACCTACTATCTTTACCTCCATTGTACATGCATTCATTTGCTCTCGGGTTGACTACTGCAACTCTCTCCTCCTCGGTCTCCCCATGCTACGGCTCTCCCCCCTCCCCCAGTCAGTCTTAAATGCTGCTGCTAGGCTCATAGCACGTCTTCCTCGCTTTGCTCATATCTCCACATATACCGTATGATTGAAGTCTTACACTGGCTCCCGATTACTTCGCGTATCCAGTATAAGATCCTCCTTCTGGTTTCCAAGTCCCAGCTTCGGCTTGCCCCTAAATATCTCTCTGACCTTATGCGGCAACCTCTCTCTGCAACTTCTGCTCGTCCTTTGCGCTCTACTGGCCGTCTTTATCTCTTTGTCCCTCGTATTAGGACCACTCTGGCCCAACGTCGAGCTTTTGCTGTAACAGGTCCCTCTGCCTGCAATGGAATGGTCTTCCATCTCGACTTCGAACTAAGCTCATGATGGGAATCTCCCCTGCATCTACTCGCTTGCTCAAGACGTTTCTGTTTCCACGGGGCTCATGCACTGAGGGCGCCTCTGAATAGTTTATACTGCGAGAGGCGCCTTATAAATTACTAGATACGATACGATACGATACGATACGCCCTACAGTTTACATATATTCCATTTCCGTATTTACGCAAAGCGCGACTTTCGAGCCTTGTTCTCCGCAAATTGGTTAATCAATGCGTCATAATCGTTATTTTTGCCACTTTTAGGGGCCCCCTTCCAGGAAGGGGCCCCCTCCGGTCGAAGGGTACGGAGGGCGGTCGCTACGCCTCTGACTGAGGACATAGTATCACTTGGACTAACATTAAGGGGGGCAATAGACTTGACAAATGACCGAGGACAATGGAGATCATTTATTCGTACCCATCGCCGCCAAATGGCTGGCGTCAGGAACTGATGACGATGATGATGATGAATATATAAATACCAGCACACATGCATACATACACACGCACATCCATATATTATATTTCTTTGTGAGAAAGTATTATATCTACCAGATACAAGTGGAACAGTCTGGAGAAGTTCCTTGTGGTAAACTGGAACAACAACACTGTACAGCTCCAGCATGTTTCGAACGCCATAGAACAGCTGAATGGCGCATTGCTTGTCGGAACTGACTGATGAGGTCACGCCAGCGCCCTCTTGTGGAGAAACTTTAAACGAAGTCACGGCCTCCTGTAACATCTGGTAGGCCATTTCAACCAGTTCATGAGCGCAGGCGCTAAACAGCAAACATCATCATACTTTCATATATAATAATTTAAAATAATAATAATAATTTAACAAAATAATACAGTAAGAATAAATTTAAATAAAAAGTAATAAAATCTGAAATCACCCTAAACATTTTTTTTATTCCAACGTGAACTGAATCCCTCAGAGAAAATCACTTCGTTAGTGTTTGATTAGTTAATTAGTAATAACGAGAATCACCGTAAAATATATATTGATCTAAAGGTCAAAATAACAGGTAGAAATTTTCCATGAAGTACCGAATCCGAGTAATAAATTTGGATGTACAATTTGCCGGATCCGGGTACGAACCGAGTACTTTTTGCTCCATATGCGAAGCTTCATCACATTTTCATGTAATAAAAAATTATCGAAATAATTTTTTTACTTGCAATAACTGACTAATACATATTGAATTTCATTTCTAGAAAGTGTTGAGTTTTGACAGCTGAAATATGAGTTTTGATAGCAGAAACAGACGAGTTTTGACAGCTGAAACATGAGTTTTGAGAGTTGAAATGGGCGAGTTTTGATAGCAGAAACAGGCGAGTCTTGAGAGCTCTGAAACATGAGTTTTAAGAACTGAAATGGGCGAGTTTTGATAGCAGAAACAGGCGAGTCTTGAGAGCTCTGAAACATGAGTTTTAAGAACTGAAATGGGCGAGTTTTGATAGCAGAAACAGGAGAGTCTTGAGAGCTCTGAAACATGAGTTTTGAGAACTGAAATTGGCGAGTTTTGATAGCAGAAACAGACGAGTCTTGAGAGCTGAACCATGAGTTTTGAAAGCTGAAACGGGCGAGTTTTGAGAGTTGAAATGGGACTTTTTGATAGCAGAAACAGGTGAGTCTTGAGAGCTGAAACAGATGGAGTTTTGAAAGCCTAAATAAATTCCCCCATTAAATCAAACACTTTGGAACAGCTACGGCAAATAAAGAAAACGGATCAATGACAAACAATTGGATAAATCTCTCTCGACCAACGCACTCATAATTTCCCCAAAGCTCTCAAACAAAAATATTTTTCCACAAGGACGAATCCTTCCATCAACTGACCTGATTTTACAGGATGGAAAACGAAACGGCGGAGAAAGCTGGTTGTCCGTCAGCTCTGCCACCTTTTCCGTCGACGCCTTCACCTTCGGCTTCTCGCCTCCGACAAGACCCAACTCCAAGTCATCCAGTTTACAATCGACACTCGACACGGACACGACGTTGTGCAGCGGCGACGTCATCAAGTCACGTGCTCGTTCTAGGATCCCCTGACACTTCTTCTTCGCAAACACCAGTTCAATGTTGTTCACGTAATCCGTCAGTTTTGTGTTCTGCGGATCGAGGAACTGGATCGCGATCAGCTTTGTCTGGAACCTCTCGGTCGTCGTGACGACGTTGCTATAGCTCTTCAGGTCACGATGGTTGCTAGGGACGGACCGAGCAAGGCAGTCGGATACCAGAGACTCGACGAACTCGTCGGACAACTGCTTGCCTAGGAGTGCCATCAAATTCGTTGATTCTTGTTTATCGGTCTTAACGTCGGTCTGAGCGGACACGTTGACGACGTAACTGAGCAGGCAGTCTTTGAGGTAGACTAGGGCCGTTTCCAACGTGTTCAAGGCGTCTACTGCGTTAGGAGGCGTCGGCTTTGTGTTTCTGGTGACCGGGGTTGTAATCGTAATTGTAGTCGTCGCAGGGTCAGAGCTGAGACTGACCTTAATGCCAGCGGTCGCGATTAGCGGCCGCAGCAGGTGCTTTGACATATTCTCCCCGAATGCTTTGAGACTCGCGTCGAGGATTCCCAGATCGTTCATCGCGTGGATTACGCCGACCATCCTGTCCTTTGCCTCTTTGCTGCTGGCGAGAATCAGTCGCACCATCTTCTCGGTCTTTTGTCCAAGCGCTTCATCCTTTGCCACCTTCCACTGGAAGCTCTCGGACCAGACTGTTCGCAGGCTGTTAATAAGCTGTTCCTTCAACGTCACCTGTCTCGCAAACAGATGTCTCACGATTTTAAGAGACTCGCCGTACGTATTGTTCAGATCCGCCAGGACGCGGTCGATCAAGACGAGCTGTGCAGCGGCTCTGACAAAACTCTTTGAGGCAAGGTCCTTGCTGATCAACTGGAAACCCTCGTGGATCTTCAGAAGCCGCTCCAGAAGAGACAGCGTCAACAAGGTTTCCGACCAATTGGCAAAGAGATTGTCATTTCCGGCAGCTGAGAGTTGCATATGGGCTTTCATCTGTCAAAATAACAAAGGATCGCTCAACGGATTGAATTTTTATTAAACCCTGTACAGTAATCATGTTACAGTTCAAACCTTAATTGTGAGCTGACTGGCACAAAGACAAGACACGATGTCAAGACGAGTGGTTCATGCAATCATGGCTGTAGTTGAGGGTATACGCGGGTATACAGTGTGTACTCACCTCTAGAGACTGTATACTCACCTCACAAAGTATTTGTACCCACCTCTAATGTGTTTCGGAAAACTAATCAGTAGCGTGTACTCACCTCTAATTTGTTTCGGAAAGCTAACTGGTAGCGTGTACTCACCTCTAATTTACCGCTATAGCCCTGCTGCATGTAATATCTCTCTCTCTAGTGGCAGATTCAGCTGACAAAGGCCGTGTCCACGACCCGATGTCAAATTCTTCTGTCGAGAGCCTTCCTCCCAATAACCCCCAACCGATTTCATGGTGACATGTTCATTCACTAGAGCCAGCATTCGTAATGCCATTATCATTCGACTCATACACAGCACACAGAGCAGACATGCAGCAGTCCATAATTAGAGGTTAACTTCAAGTTAACTTACTCGCTTATTGTTTTATATTGCATAAAATGTAAAAAATATATGAATTAGCAGAGACGAAACAAACAACTAACTTGACTATCGATGGCATTGTTTTGAGTTTCCATTTCTTTCTGAAACTCGTTCACTCTGTTCGACAAGACGCGAATTGAGTCGAAATTTGGGTAGAACTCAGCATGACACTTGTGCAATGCGTTGTAAACTTCGACCTTCATTTCCGACGTTTTTCTCGACAACTGACTCAACTTCGCATTCAGGTCCTCCTTGTCCAATCGCCCTGTGACAGAGAATGTCCACAAAGCAAATATTTTACAGCAGCTACAAAAGTCTAATGCGAGACCTTAACCTCCCATGCATTAGACTATGATCAAACATTATAACAGAAAATGTACATATTAAGTCAAATTCTTCTTTTAAGAAAGTCACTGTTAACAGAAGAGGTGTGCAATGAGAGCTTTTAGTGCCCATATCTCGCAAACAAAGTTACTGTCTGGCCTTTCTCAGAAACTGTTTGAATTTGGTGACTATATTATTATTTCTTCTCATATCTGGTTCCTGTCATGTCAATATAAAAGAAATTAATACTGCAGGAAGATTATTCCTCATGCACTCGTCAGAGGCAATTAAAAGGATAATTAGAAAGATGAAATTTTTACTGCACCGTGATAGCATTGATTCTGCACTTGCTCTGCCCCACATAACATCAAAATCAATTAGCCAAAGAATCATAAGCACAATCTTATTTAAACGTTGGAAATGAAGGGCATAGTAAATTTCTAGGCTGTACACGAGAAACGTGGTTATTTAATAGCTGCCTTCCCTGATTCAAAACAACATGTCCCAACATTGTTTTTCGGGCTAGCATGGTCCGCGATTGGGGACCAAATATGGGACGTGGCACCCATTCAACGGACAATATTGGTGAAGAATCTCACCCAGTGAATTCATTGAAAATGAGTAAAGTATAGCGAGACCATCATTTCGCTACAGATAATGTATAGTTGTATACGTTTGCATATTATCCCGCCATAGTACATCGCAACTATGCTCAGCGGTGTATTCAAACTGGGCGATAATACAGTTCTCATCAAATAATTTGAAAAATGTTATAATTTATTTTAAAATACACGCTTAGCTGATGTCGTTTACTGCACCTGCGGTGGCGAGAACATGAGTTACAAATGAACTCGTCGGCATTTTCACAGCACTGGACGACATTTTCAAATCGTCCAACAAGTCATCAGAAATTCACGCAAAATGCGCTACAAGATTATCGACGAATTTCGCGCTCAAGTACACGCGGCCAAAGATGTATGCACTCGGCTATGCACTGATTAAGCTCATACAGTGGCGGCGATCTTGTTTGACAGGTGGGGGGGACATTTTGGAACTAATCTAGTGAAAAAAGAGTTTTGAACTGATCTGGTGAAAAAAGAGGTCAAAAAATTTTCTGATCTGGTGAAAAAAGGTCAAAAAATTTTTTCGCGCTCACGCGCGAAAAATTTGATGACCTTTTTTTGGGGTTTCCTCAAAATCTGGGGGGTCCGATGCGTGGCGTGTCCCCCCACTTTTAAAGGTGGGGGTCTTGTCCCCCGCGACCCACCCGGGATCGCCGCCCATGAGCTCATAGATATAATAATGTATAGGCCTAGATATTATAGCCATGGATTAAGCACGAGTATTTTATAGCACAGGGATAGGTGCGTCGGCACAGCCGCACAGGTAAACAGAGCTGGTTGTATAATTATGTCCCCTCACTCGAAAGCGAGGGCCAGATTGGTGATTTGCCCTCGTCATTAAATCTAAATATGCATGAACTTCTGTAGCACCAATTTTTTTACTGATGATATGCCTAACTTTTCCGGAAGGGCTATAGAACTGGTGAGGTCTTCTGCCATAGCTGTTCCACCTCTTTAGAACAAACTCCCACCAGTTTTAAAACAATAAATATCTTAACCGATCCATCCTACGATTAACTCACCTGGGGGAGGAAGGGATGGGGTAAACGATTTCAGGATAGCCTACCCCCGGGGATAACTTGAAATCGATTTCAGATAGGGGCCTAAACCCCTATAATCAGCTAGAACGCGATTTCAAGTTACCGGGGGGTAATGTGAAATGAGGTAATCTGAAATTGCTACATCGGAACTCCGGGAGGCAACTGGAGAATGAAGCCTGATGCGTTTTAAAGTACGGGAAGGGATCCGAAACACCGCCTCTGTGTTCAGTTCAGCACGATAACCACTAGACAAGGTATACTAACACTAATAATAATAATAATAATCGTATCATAAACTCCAAACTTCTAAAGCGCCACTCGAAACTTCGAAAGTCAAGCGCAGGCAACCAGCTTATTCATAAGCGCTGCGTCAAGTAAGAGGGATTTTTCCAAAAAGTAGTCAAATAGGAGGTCCGAATCCGGTTTCAAGAGGGTCCAGAATGAGAATATATTTAGGCCTGCAAAGTTTTAACATCAAATGTGATTTAATTATATGCCAAGGACAAAACAAAGTTGTCTGATTTCACCCGCTTTTCATAACAGATATTGTTCAGAATTCTACCAGAAAACAATAACTCAAGACTCCAAACTGGCCTCCAGAGGATGGTCGATCAAGTCTGACCTGGATGAAGCTCTCATTCGATATAAA
Organism: Allolobophora icterica; assembly: GCA_963556255.1. Classification (NCBI taxonomy): domain Eukaryota; kingdom Metazoa; phylum Annelida; class Clitellata; order Crassiclitellata; family Lumbricidae; genus Allolobophora; species Allolobophora icterica. The sequence continues at coordinate 3,068,861 of OY744606.1, read as the reverse complement.
CGATTATATTTGAGCAAAGGAGAACACAACAAACGTGTAACAAACAATAGTCGTTGGATTGCAATCGTGATTTAAAATGCCCTGCTGGAATATTTCGAAATTGCAAACATAAAAACAACAAATGCGGACGACAGGAGCTTTCCTCTTTTGCATTAATTGTTTTCACGCGAAAACAAACCTATAGGCTAGGTCTAGGTGTATAATTTATGTAAAAATAAATATAAACCAAAATCATTAGTCTGTATGTAGGCCTACATTGCAACATATGTGACAGGACACCTGAAAACAACACGTCAGCTTCTCTTAACATATGACAAAAGCATGACTTAGGCCTATGTGACAGTAACATACACATAGGCCTAAGCGGAAAATTTACAGTAGGCCTATACAAAGAACGTGCATACAAACACAGTTGCTTGGAAATGTAAAATAAAACATGTGAAGCAAAAATCATCAGTCCTTACATTGCAACATGTGACACCTGAAGTTCCTGAACACAACGCGTCAACTCATCTCAACATATGGGTCTATGATAAATACATAAATCATGTAGGCCTACAGTAACATGAAAATTAGCACTAAATTTACAAGACACATTAGAAAACATAAAGAAGCTTTTTCTGTGCTTCTAAAGTAAATAAATTCTACACGAGATGAAATCAATACAATTCTGCACTTTAAATAATGTTGAAGACCCTGAGGGATCCTTTTTACCTCAAGGAAAAACAATAATAATAATACTAAACAATGAATGAAAATAATATTGTCATCGACTCATCTGCATCATAAGCAAGATTTGTAAGCCCACCAAGGTTTGTTTCAGGCAGCATGTTGTTCATGTCTTATACGAATCGATCTTAAAACATATAATCACAAACCATGGGTGAAGACAATACAGTATCTTTTATCCTATGTTTAATTCGAAATCACAATATAACTGAAATGCCAGTTGCAACAAACGCAGGCCTACATATTAAGCAGAAACAAGACGGAATCATTAATTCGTTTCAAAATCAAAACAAGAGGAGCTCAGTTCGGACTCAGAAAAAATATCACAGCTGTAGGCCTACCGTTTTTATGGTATTACAGTCCAATAGAAAAATATCTGGCAGCAACAGAGAATCTCCATATATAGAGGCAATGCTTTTTAAAGCACCATCTTTTAAAGAAAAGCATCTTTCAGTCAAGAACGTGGAAGAAACTTGTTCCTGTTCACTCCAGCTCCATCAGTTGACCAGATCTTGAGACCACGCAGAAACCTGAGCAGCGGAAGATGCTACTGCTTCTGCCGCTGCTACCTGTTGACGACTTCTGGTCATGAGCAATAACGGAATCCGTAGAGCAGCAAAGGTGTCGTGGTAGCTCTCCCTCACCTGTCAGCCTTAGTTTTTATCCATTCCTAAAACAACATCGAAATCTCCTTAAGACAATCCATCAGCGTAACGTAACTGAAAGTAAGGCAACGTAAGCATAAGGCAGATCTGCCTTGTGTTACGTTACGACAATACTTAGGCCTAAGGTTGAAGGAACTTCAGCGCCAAGTCCACAATGTACAACCTACTGATCTCGTCTGTCAATATCGCCTCTCCTCTGCTTGCCCGTTCCTCTGCAGCTTTCCAGTCACGACTGAAAACGGAACTCTTCAAGCCATCCTGTATCCTGATTCTATTCCTGCACCACACCACGACCACCATCATCAACGATTTCCACTGTACCACCATGCTGTCTCCTGTGTTGTGTTATGTTATCTCAATGGTATATGTTATGTTATGTATGTTGTTTTATGTTAATTATTTAAATAAACCTAAGCCTATAGATTGCACTAGACTCTGTTATTTAATTGAACTCAGCTGATCCGCTCACCTCCGTTTGTTCAGACAACCTTTCTACTTCACACAACAGACGTCTGCGCTCGTCCGCCAATTCGCTTCTTCTCTTCGACAATCGACGAATCTCATTCTCTCGCTCTGGAAACAAAGAAAGTCTTTCGATGTACAGCGAAGACACCTTACACACGGCCCAGTGTACTGTACTGTGTACAAAATTACTATCTTACGACCTTTATAAGTTTTACATATCAAAATATCTTGGCTAGTGACCTACCTTGCGCATGCTTAACGTACGACCTTCTCAGCACATCTGGGTTGGACCAAGGCCGAACCACTGGGACAGTAGCACCATCTGATGAAGAGGAGGAAGCGACAGAGGAGGATCCAGAGGACAAGCCCGGACTTTCACCAGAGCTAGAGGTCCTTGGCTCTGGATGTGAGTGGACCAGTGCTGGACTCTGTCGGGTAAGTTGACGCAGGGGGTGGCAGGGCGCTTGGGCAACTGGCAGGTTAACTGTAGGCTCTGGACTAATGGTATCGACTGGCTGGCTAAACCTATCGATTGGCTGGCTAAGCCTATCGATTGGCTGGTTAATCTTCTTATGAACTTGCTGGCTAATCTCCTTCACTGGCTGGCTAATCTCATTATCAGTCAAATGACTAATTTGGTCAACTGGCCTGATAATGCTGTTGACTGGCTGGGAAGTGTTATCTGCTAGATGGATATTTTTATCAACTGACTGGACAGCATAATCGACAAACTGGCTGTGAACATCCGATTCAGATTTTGGAGTTGACGAGAAATTTGGACGAGGAAAAGAGGAAAAGTCTGAGTGCAATCCATTGAAGGCTAGCAATGTCTCAGACGGTGACAAATTGTCTGCACTCGTTGTGGTCGGAGTTAAGCCTTGAATGGGGTAAGGATCAGGACTAGACACTTTATCGTTAATCTCACAAATCTTCTTTGTTCTTCGATTCTTTGGCTTTGTAACTGTACTTTTTGAAACGGCGGATGAGTTCGTCCCAATGCGAGGCAAAGAACCTGCGCCAATCAGATGTTCATTGTCACAAGTTGCTCCTTTAGCAGGGTCGCAGTAGGCAGAGGACACACGAGGTTTCTTTCTTGACCTTTTCAATGCTTCGTCTTCTTCCTCGTGACCTCTTCTGACCTTGCTTTTCTGATCAGATATTCTGAAGCAGAACACAAAACAATGCCTTCAAATTTTAATTTGATAAATTACCGGCTGTGTTTCCGACACACATTGTGAACCACTACTATCCTCCCCACACCAGTGTTTGGACCGGATCAACGCGGGTGAGTGCTTAGGTATCCCTGGCAACCAGGTAAACCTCTACGAATTCATTAATGTGTTTAAAAGCCGAATTGAAGCGGACAAACAACCAGAGCAAGAAGACTAAACTGTAATGCAGTGTGATGTAAGTTGTAACATCTACAGCGCCGATGTCTAATGCACGAGGCAGTGCCTAAAATACTGAGATGTGTCAATTGCACACTCTTCCTCAGACTGCCAAACTGTACTTGAACTGGTAAGTATAACATCAGGTATTAGAATGAAATTGTGTGTAGTTGACTTTAGCTAATATCTCAACAATTCATACGACACACTCCACACAAGTCAACTACACACTCGACGATGTCAGCTCCTCACTTTTAGCCAGAAAACGCACTATATTAGACCCTGACACAAGGCATCAGCCGATGGCGCACCAAAACAAAGTCCTAATCAGATCAATATTCAGAAGATCAGTTCGTAAGACAGAGAAGCAGCCTATGGTGGATAAGCAATTTCAAAGAGGTGAGCAATAAAAAGCTATAGAGCCCTACCTGGGACGATCATTGGTGTTAAGATCATTGTGGGGAGGACTACCCGTTCCAAACGAACAGGAGATGTTCCTCTCTGGATGAAGGACGCGTTGAATGGAAGAAGGCGTTCTCATCATCATCATCATCGTCATCAGCGGATGCGGCAGCTGTTGCTGAGGCAGCAGTGGATAGCATCCCGATGGCTGCAGCTGATTCAGGAGCTGAGATCCCGGATAGAATGAGTAGGGGTCTCTGATTCTGAAATTCAAGAGAAATACTTTTTATGGTTGAACAATTCTGATTTTAGTCATCAGTTCTGTCGATTCCGAAAAAATAGTAGGCCTAATAGTAGTAGTGGTGTTGTTGGTAGTAGTGGTGGTTGTAGTAGGAATAGTGGTAGTGGTGGTGGTCGTGTTGGTGGTGGTGGTGGTAGTAGTAGTAGTAGTAGTAGTAGTAGTAGTAGTAGTAGTAGTAGTAGTAGTAGTAGTAGTAGTAGTAGTAATAGTATAGTAGTACATTTGTCAAAGGCAACATATAACGTCGATGCAATCTCGCGAATGATATGAGATAAAAAGAAGTTAAGCCACATAAAGGTCGCAGATAGTCAAGGCGGGTTGGGTTATAGTACGCAATATTATAGCAATGTAAATATACACGTTTTTACTCGTTAGCTTGTTTGGGAGTCTCATGTAGGCCTATGTATGTATGTATGCATGCATGCATGTATGTACTATGTATGTATGTATGTATGTATGTATGTATGTATGTATGTATGTATGTATGTATGTATGTATGTATGCATGTATGTATGCATGTATGTATGTATGTATGTATGTATGTATGTATCAGTCTTACCCATTGGTGTCGTAGCTGTTCCCAAGTGTTGACGTGAAGATGGAAGGCATCTGCGGCTGTGGGCGGATGGGAATTGGATATGGAAGATGGAAGGACGTGTTGGATTGTTGCTGGGTGACGGAAGGGAAGGTAAATCCAATCGGTGACATCGATGGAAAGCTGGCTGAATTTTCCATTTGATTGGAAGCGGAAACAATCTGGTCACTGGAATACATCAACATCCAGTTGTCACAAAACTTGCCGCATGAATCCGTCTACGAGAATTTAATTTACTAAATTTAATTAAATTTAACCAACAATCCAGTAAAACACTGAATTTTAGCTGAAATTAATTTAACAAAAGAAGTTTCTGTCGCTTAAAAACTTTCAGACCCTCGACTCCTGAGTTCATGTACTAGGGTTTCTGAAATCATGAAAGGTCTTTAAAATCCTTTGAGACTGAAACAACATGCAAATATCTGCTCAGAAAGTTCCTCTTTTTAAATTTGTACACTTGATAATCTTACCCAAACATGATCGTCGCTGTAACTGACGTAAAAAAGGCTGGAACAGTCGTCAGAACTCTTCCAAGTAGCGATATACTAAAGCCAAAGATCTTTGCTAAAGCTAACGACGACCTTTATCCCTATTCAAAGCCCGATTGATTTGACCGACTCCTTAAACTCGAGATTTTGCTGCGTCGAATGATCCTGATCAGTATAGCGATTCCTATATATATGTCCAGGGCTGTAAGTCGATATTAATCGCTGTTACTTACCATTGTTGTGTTTGGCCAATTAGGCTTTGTGTAGGCCCTATTTATCTGATTATCGATCAGTTTACCGGGGAATTGAACACAGCTGATAGCCGCGAAATCGTTTTGTTAACCTTACATCAAAGGCAGCTTTGCTAGTCGTGTAAACCAAACACTTATGTTTAACTTTCCAATCGTAAGTCACGCCGATCTCTTACCTGATTCTAAAGAAAAACGTCACAGCAAAGCCTCTTAATTGTTCAATCTCCGATTAACAATTTACAAAAGACGGTCGATGTTGGTGCGGCATTTTGACACCTGTTCGAACGAGGTGAGGACGAGGTTGTTCGACCAATGAAACAACCCATTGCCTGAAGTATATTAGGCCTAAGCCGAGCGCATTAAATCCAGTTATGTTAGAAAGCTCAGGCAGCGTAAGTTTCAAAGGCCCCGGTTATATTGTCACCTGAGGATATAATTACAGGTGTTGTTTGAATTTCTCCTCGGCGGATCAAGACATCTCGCCCAGCAGCATAGTTCCATGTCCAGACCAATACATAGACATCTGAAATGCGCTAGCCTAGGCTACGTCGTATGTATAGCGACGTCCATATGAACACTGCAACGGTTTGTATCAGTAACAATTAATCAAAGGGAATGTTCAAAGGACAGACGCATTCAGGTTTCAAAGGTTGTTGACTTATTCATGGGGAGCATATAAACTATATCGACTAGAGATTATATGAGACCGGCGATTCATAAATTTCTGTTAGGAAGGAACCAACAATCACACTGGTTGGCCATCGATGACCAATGGACCTTAAACAAGAGGGGCTATTATTGAATAGCAGCCTATATTGTGGTTCCATAGTTGACCATCATAGTGGCATCTGGCGCTCCTTTGCATAGGGCCTAGCTACAGCCCACGGAGTCCTTCCTCGTCGTCCCTGCACCAGAGGGAATCCATGGCGTCGATTTAATTTACCCTACGTCCATTAATTATCTTAATTAGCTGATTAGATGATTTCGTGCTCGTACTGAATCTGTTATAAAAACGTTGCACGACAATATACCTCAAAAGACATGTGACAGTAGCAGGCTTCACATAATGTATACGGCGTTTCACATCACTCCACGCCTCCACGGTTTTTCACATTTCACGTTTGTGTGCGAGTGGAACCGCGCGCGCGCGCGCGCGCGCGTGTGTGTATGTGTGTGTGTGTGTGTGTGTGTGTGTGTGTGTCTGTCTGTCTGTCTGTCTCTGTCTCTGTCTCTGTCTCTCTCTCTGTCTCTCTCTGTCTGTCTGTCTGTCTGTCTGTCTGTCTGTCTGTCTGTCTGTCTGTCTGTCTGTCTGTCTGTCTCTCTCTCTCTCTCTCTCTCTCTCTCTCTCTCTCTCTCTCTCTCTCTCTCTCTCTCTCTCTCTCTCTCTCTCTCTGTCTTCCTGTGTAGATCTGACGAAGTCCCAGGTAACGTTTAGAGGGATTCACTATATTTTCGAGGCCTGGATTAACCACGGTTCCAGTGGGTCCACAGACCCAGGCTTACTAAACATTTCACAAATAAGAGGCCTACTCTGTAAAAAATAGTGTAGAGAATCGGTCTAAAAGTGTTGAGCAAGACGCAACACCTAATGTTGAGGTCTGGCTCATCGGCAATATGTAGACTTTTAGCAACACTTTTTGTAGATGAATCGGCCGTCGACACCAGTGTACACACAACTTGCAACAATTCTGTCGATAAAGTTGTCTACACTGATGTTGCATGTTGGCTACATTTATGTTGCACGAACGTCTACGTAAATGTAGTGCTAGGTCTACATTTATGTGGTGTTGCATCTACATTTATGTAGAAGTTATGTCTACATTTCTGTGGTCCTCCTTCTACATTTATGTCTACATTTGTGTGGTGTTGCATCTACATTTATGTAGAAGTTATGTCTACATTTCTGTGGTCCTCCTTCTACATTTATGTCTACATTTGTGTGGTGTTGCATCTACATTTATGTAGAAGTTATGTCTACATTTCTGTGGTCCTCTTTCTACATTTATGTCTACATTTGTGTGGTGTTGCATCTACATTTATGTAGAAGTTATGTCTACATTTCTGTGGTCCTCTTTCTACATTTATGTCTACATTTGTGTGGTGTTGCATCTACATTTATGTAGAAGTTATGTCTACATTTCTGTGGTCCTCCTTCTACATTTATGTCTACATTTGTGTGGTGTTGCATCTACATTTATGTAGAAGTTACGTCTACATTTCTGTGGTCCTCTTTCTACATTTATGTCTACATTTGTGTGGTGTTGCATCTACATTTATGTAGAAGTTATGTCTACATTTCTGTGGTCCTCCTTCTACATTTATGTCTACATTTGTGTGGTGTTGCATCTACATTTATGTAGAAGTTACGTCTACATTTCTGTGGTCCTCTTTCTACATTTATGTCTACATTTGTGTGGTGTTGCATCTACATTTATGTAGAAGTTATGCTGCCTTAAAAATTGTAACTATTATTTTAGTTTTCAAATGTTACATATATAGCTGAAATATGTTTAAACACGCTAGTTTTACTGCAAATAATGATAGTCACTTGCAAATGCATAGCCAAGACAATTATGAGATTTATGACTGTTAGCTCCGTTAGGCCGTTTTACCACGACAGTCAGGGGCGTAACTTTGGTCTAAAAAGTGGGGTACCAATTTCTTACATACACGAAACAAGGCGGAGACTGTGATATTTGGAAAGACACAATAATAAAATATTGATTGGCATTGTTCAAAAAGTGGGGGTACGGTACCCCCAGTCCAAAAAGTGGGGCTAACGGGTATCCCTTATACCTCCCCACAAATTACGCCTATGCTAGACCTATACAATGGGCTACATAGGGGCCATCCATATGTTACGTACGCATGAAGGTGGAGGGGGTAACCGAAATGCATGTGCTTGCGTATGCTTGCGAATGGGTGGGGTCTACTGATAATGTACGTTCGCATAGGAAACGGGGCCTTCAAACTGAATGACCTTCAAGTGAGCTAGAGTTCAGTCTTTCCAGCTATCCGGTACTACCAGAGGAAGTAGGACTGTGGGAGAGGTGTCACTTGTATGCCACCGTACCTCTGAACACTATTATTAAACTATGACACAACTCAGCAGTGAGTCCATGGATTACTCATCCTTCAATCTGGCCTAAAGTGCAGACAGTCGCTGCCTGGACCTGTGAAACTGATACATTCTGCAGCTGGTCTGGGGGGGGGGTGTGCGTCAACCGTACGTACGCAGGTGGGGGGGGGAGTACGTGTGCGAACAGGGAGGGGAGAGGGGTTCAATTTTCCCGGATTTTTGCGTAAGTAATATGTGGATGGCCCCATACGATATGTAATTGTAATTTTAAGTCTAAAACTCAACGATTATTGTATTTGGAAGATTAGTCTTCTATATAGAGTAATGGATAACACACTGGCGTGAAGAGCAGTAGGTACTAAGATCGAACCCGTAGACCCCGTATGGTTTATTCAGCCTTCCACTCGCTAGGTGGCGGCGGTGGTTAAATGAATTGTTGGCCGTGATTGGTGCCCTGTTAGCTGCCGTATAAAGTTATATTCGACTTCTGTAAAACTGTTATCATGTGATTCTACTGTATACATGTATGTAAGGCGCCCTGCGTGGCTGCCGTTTCTACTATAGGTATGCTCATTGTACAGCGCAGTGCGGTTAGCAGGCGCTTAAATAAAGAGAAGATTATTATATATAACGCCGTTATTAATTACTTATTAGGCCTAGTGACACGATATGATAGGCAACGATTGTAATGTATGGATGGTCCCTTAAGCACCGGGCACAAGCTTATTCACGAGCACTGCTTCGTTCGTCGTCCAGAAATGGTTAAGGGAAGGTCTACGAAGTCTTTATAACTTCATTTGCCATACAGCCTCTGCATGCGTTTCTTATAGCGCCTTTTGCAGAAGCCATAGAAGCATGCACACATAGGCCTATTACACGAAGGCAGGTCGACAATCATCTTCTCAGCGACTGTGTACGGTCAGTGTACTCATTTTATTGCTTAGTTAGCCAGGGGATTAGCTGGATCTTGGACCTACACTTCGTTTCTCTACACAACCTCTCCGATACCACGCTGTGCTCGTGAATGCGCTTGTAGTACCCTGCATGCGATTGGCTTTGAAACAGTTCTTTAAAAATGCAGAGATTACCATTACGATTAGGTGTTTCGAAACATCTTTCTGCCGTGATGGGACTCTGAAGTTCTGAACCCCAGACTTCTCGGTTATTAGGCTAGCAGACTATATCCTTTAGGCTATCGCGCGAAATTATATGCTAAAACAGCATATAAAACCCACACTGGAGAAAAGCCATACAAATAGGCCTAGTTATCATGCTTGAAAGAAATCCACAATTCTCTACTCTAAAGAGAGCATGGAAAGAGACGGCATAATGTAATCTGCATGGATATATCTGGCAAATGCATTGGTTTCCAGTTGCCTAGATTATTGCAACTCGATTCTTACTTGTATCAATAGGTCAGCAGACATGCTGAAGCTGCAGAGTTCAGAACTCTTTGGCTAGAGCCATAACTAATAGGCCTACATCCATATTTGAACATATAACCCCTCTGCTTAAATCTTTGCATTGGCTTGCTGTGCAGCAAATAATTAGTTTAAAATTAGGGTTCATAGTTTATAAAACTTTGAACTCTGACCCCAGCCACAATACTTAAAATCAGTTCTTATTCTCCAGACTTAGAGAACCGACAGAACTCATACAATTGGGCAGCGAATTCCAAACCTTTGACCAGTCACCAAGAACCCAACAGTGTCTTGATAGAAGAATTCCCTTGCAAACATTGTAAATTCCAAAAGCATAGGTCGTAAAGCATTCAACTGTTAACTCTATATGGGAATACTTCGTGGGGTCTACGTCTATGCGAGAGCCCACCAGTGGTGACTTGTTCCAGTTATCTCAGCATTGTTTGCAAACAGCTGGTCTTTTTTTTATCATAACGGCCTTTAAGTTCATTTTCGATAGGGAATCCAAAGCTTTTGTTGGGCACCTGAAAGGTGCTACATAAAGAAGCTAGGTGAGCTCACACATACATATGTACATGCGTACCTGCATACATATATATACACATACATGCATGCAGGCAATTATGGTTGGAAATCAACATTTCTATCAGGTTTACACAAGGAATCTACTCAGAGGCGCTCCCGACAGAGGTCCGATCGAAGAGAAATGTCTTAAGAAGACTATGAAAAGAACCAGAGAAATCCATAGGAAGGGAGCGAATCTCAAGAGGGAGATCGTTCCAAATGGCAGGTCCAAACACCGAGAATACTCTGCCTTAGAAGGACCATAACCCTTGAAATAAGTATAACAAACAATGTGAATATACCAACGTCAATATATTGAGCATATAAGTTTTATACATGCCAGCTGCATGTCATTTAACATAATATTTGCACACAACAAATGCAAAACTAGCAGATATTTCACATAAGAAAGAATTCGTGGTAACAATTGTCTTTCAGTACTTATCCACCAATGGACCCACACCCCATCGACCCACCTATGGACCCCCACCCAATCCAAACATAATATAACTAAGGAATATAACTAAACTGTACATTCAAACAAAACTAACCAGAGGACGTGGAAAACATATAGCCAATCAATATATAAGCTTATACATGCTACCTGCTTGTCATCTAACATAATATTTGCACACAACAAATGCAAACCTAGCAGATATTTCACATAAGAAAGAATTCGTGGTGACAATTGTCAAACGAAACTAACCCGAGGACATGGAAAAGCATATAGCCATTCATTGACCCCCCCCCCCACCCCATCCATCCGTCTCTCCTGAGGACATGCAAAGCATGCAGCTAAAAAATATCACAACAACATGCCCACGCATAAAGCCACTGTGTAATGAACCCAAAAAAATAAAGTAAGTAAGTAAGTATCACAAAGACATGTGATATGCCCACACATAGAGCCACTGGGTAATGAACCCAATAAAATAAAGTAAGTAAGTAAGTATCACAAAGACATGTGATATGCCCACAACATAAAGCCACTGGGTGATGAACCCCAAAAAATAAATTAAGTAAGTAAGTATCACAAAGACATGTGATATGCCCACAAATAAAGCCACTGGGTAATGAACCCAAAAAATACTGGGTGATGAACCCCAAAAATAAAGTATGTATGTAAGTAAGTATAGGTCCACGAGGAAAACTAGCAGTGGTTTAGTGGTACCAAAATAATACAGGGGAAAAATCACAAAACACAAAAAAGCCACTGGGAGATGAACCACCAAAAAATACTGTATAAAAAAATAATAGCTAAAAATACAGCTCGGAAAGCCACTGGGAGATGAACCACCAAAAAATACTATATACAAAATAATAGCTAAAAATACAGCTCGTAAAGCCACTGGGTGATGAATCCCAAAAACTACTATGTACAAAAAATAAAAAAACTACTATATAAAAAAATAAGAAAGTACTATATAAGAGAATAAAAAACTACTATATAAAAAAAATAAAATACCCGCCCCCGCCCATCCACCCATCCGTCCATCCATCCACCCACTAGCCATTCATTCATTCACCCACTCATTCAAGCGACCATCCATACATCCACACACCAACCCAACCACCAAGTCATTACTTCATTCTTCCGTCCAGCCATGCACACCCCATCCATTCATCCACTCCAAGTGATTCATTCGTACGTCCATTCATCGATTCATCCCTACATCCATCCATGCACGATAATTCATTCACTCATTCGTCATTCATTCATTCACCCACTTACGTCCCGGCAGATTTCTCTGTCTGTGTATCCATACATCATACATCAATGCATCCATCGATATATGCATTCATCCATTATCCGTCTCTACCCACACTCACCGACTCACCCATTCGTCCATCCAAGTAGAGGCTCGAAACGGAAACCCTGACTGAATGTCCGAGCTCTGCTCAAAGGTTGAGAGTACACTGGCGCTGTATTCATCCGACCACCTCCACCCTCTACCATCCATCCACCCATTCAAACATCCACCCACCAAGCAAGCAAACGGTCACCCACTAGGCCATTCAGCAATTCATCCATTCCTCTCATCCATCCCTACATCCATCCATCCATCAAGTCACAATTCATGTATTCAACCTTTCATCCACCCACCCTTACACCAATTCACCCATCAAGTCTTCATTCACTCATCGTTCCAACCACCCTGTTTGAAGATCGAAGTTCTACCAAGATATCGAAATCCGGTCTAAAGATCCAAGCCCCAGAAATGTCTAAAGAGAAAAGCTTTGGCCTGTGCTGTTATTTTACCAATAAAACTTATCTTATATGATTATTTATAAAGCGCCGCTCACAGTATAGAATATTCAGAGGCGCTCCCAGCGTGACAGCCCCGAGGAAAAAGGTAGGTCTTCAGGAAGTGGAGAGAAGAGGGCGAGATCCCAAACAATATCTTGCTACGGAGTGAGGGGGTAGGTCATTCCACAAGGAAGGACCAAGGATGGCAAAAGTCCGATGCTGAGCCAACAAAGTCCTAGTCCGAGGGAGAAGGAGATCAAGGCGGTCAGCAAACCGAGGAGGGCGGGAAGAGAGAGCAGAGAGATTAAAATTATACCTTAAATTATATTTAATTATACCTTAAGTTATATTTAATTATACCTTAAATTATATTTAATTATACCTTAAGTTATATTTAATTATACCTTAAATTATATTTAATTATACCTTAAGTTACATTTAATTATACCTTAAATTATATTTAATTATATTTAATTACACCTAATATGCATGCCTCTCAATATGCCTTCAATCAGAGCTGCTTTTGACATTGTCGACCACCAGCTACTACTTTCTATAGCTTCTTTCCTCTGCTATCGGTCTCAGCAAGTATTGCTATTGCTCGATCGGATCGTTCTATCTATACAATACAATAGAATAATATTTTGATATTGCTCTCCTTACAAAGTTCAGAAGTGCACACACGACGATGGAGATGGGTCAGCGGCTTGAAGGAGATTCGAACCTGCGACCCTCCGGTTACAAAGCGCCGAATATACCACTAAACCACTGCTAGTTTCCCTCGTGGACCTAAACTTACTTTACAAAATCTCTCCTGATTCCCCTCTCACTGTCATGGGCTCTCAAGCATTCCGTCTTGCTGGCGTGAAGGAATTGAAGACTATCAATGTTTATCCGTTGCTCAAACTCTTTCCAGAAGCGCCTCAACTCAGTATTTCTCATTGGCCTTCAAACATCTGGATATCTAGCTGCTCTTTACCTGGCGGCTGACTAACCGCGCCCTAGATTCGCATTTCTAATAATAATAATGTTCGAAAGCCTGGCATAAAACGTGGAAATCTATGGATACTGGCGATCAGAACAGAAATGTCAAAAATGTTTAGTTTATGTCAGGGTATTTTTTATATGCTAACTGTTTCCAACCAGCCCTCTCAAATCTCCATACCAGTCCTTGCCCTTTTCCTTACCAATGAATTTGGTCCATTTTAGCCCCACCAGTCGCCACCAATGATGAAATGATTAAATCAATTTTATTTTATTATGACCTTGAGGCTTGAAGGTCAAATCCTCATTAATAATGAGTTTTATATATTTTGATAATTTTGATAATTTGACTGCCTGAAAGTTCAAATATTTTACTCTCTAATAACGAGTTTTATATATTTTGATAATTTGACTGCCTGAAAGTTCAAATATTCGACTCATTAATAACGAGTTTTATATATTTTTATAATTTGACTGCCTGAAAGTTCCAATATTTGACTTAAAATTACGCGCGAAAAATGTCCTTTTTCAAAATATCCCCACCAGTGGAAATTTCTTTAAAAATGCTCTGTTTTAGCTTTCAACAAAGCATGGAAACCTGTGGATAAGGGCGATCTGAAGAAAAATGCCAAAATGTTTAATTTATCTATCAACAAAGCCTTGGAAATCTATAGATAAGGGTGATCAGGAGAGAAAAGCCAAAAAATGATCGAGAAACATTAAACCGGTCGACCTTTTATGCCAAGCACTCGAACATAACAGCACACGCCTAAGATTTTCTCTTTGGAGGCATTCGAGATCTAGGCCTTGGATATCAGGCTGGATTTCGATATCTTGGTAGAACTTCGATCTTCAAACAGAGTGGATGGAACGATGAATGAATGAAGACTCGATGGGTGAACTGGTGTAAGGGTGGGTGGGTGAATGGCTGAATACACGAATCATGACGAGATGGGTGAACGGATGAAGGGGTGAATGGGGGAACGGATGAATTGCTGAACGGTCTAGCGGATGCCGTTGCCGCTTGGTGGTAGGATGGATGAATGGAGGACGGATGGGAGAATGGATGGTGGTCGGATGGATACAGCGTCAGCTCACTCTCAACCCTTGAGCAGAGCTAGGGCATTCAGACAGAGTTTCCATCTCGAGCCTCTACTTGGATGTACGAATGGATGAGTCGCTGAGTGCGGGGAGGGGCGGGTAATGGATGTATGCATATACTGATGGATGCATTGATGGATGATGGATGGGTACACATACAGAGAAATCTGTCGGGTACGTAAGTGGGTGAATGAATGAATGATGAATGAGTGAATGAACGATCGATGCGTGGATGGATGTAGGAATGAATCGATGAATGGGCGAACGAATGAATCACTTGGGCGGATGAATGGATGGGGTGTGCATGGCTGGACGGAAGAGTGAAGGAATGAACTAGGTGGTTGGGTTGGTGTGTGGATGTATGGATGGTCGCTTGAATGAGTGGGTGAATGAATGAATGGCTAGTGGGTGGATGGATGGACGGATGGATGGATGGGTTATAATAATACATACAATAATACAAACAATAATACAAACAATAATAAAAATAATAATACCCGCAAACAATAGAGCCGGATGGATGGGGCCTTAGGGGCCATCCACTTAGTATGTACACATATTCGGAAAATTACTCCTTATAACACCTAACAACAGACCTAATGCATATCAAACAGACATACCTATGGGGTACGTAGTCTAAGATGTATAAGCTATAGACTAATGTAGACATGTCGACATATAGATATGTCGTCTGTAGCTAATGTAGGGACTGCAGATCTATGAATGTAGGGCTGCATAAGTGTACGCCTATAGGATCTATAGTATAACGTGTATGTAATATATAGCCTAATATACATAGATATATCGTTTATAACGAATGCAGGAACGTAGGGCTGTAAATATATAGCTAATACAGCGGTGGTCGGCGATGGCCGTGGTGTCCAAAGGGATTGGCTAGGTCAAGGTGCATCGCCGAAAGGAGTGATCTACGGAAAAGAAAGAGAGTCGGGCTAAGTGAGTCGACGAGGACAGTCGTGCTAGAGGAGTCGACAGGAAGAGTCGAAGAAGAACGGTCGACGAAAAGGAGCCGAACGGAAGACAGTCGACGAAGGGGCGTCGGGTGAATACAGTCAACGGAGACCGATATTTTAGTCTACATCTTGTATACTATACGGTATCTTAGGACATCTTGTCATTTATTGGTCGAAGTGGCACAATGTGACTGACTGGTTTGAAATACACTTGGGATATTCGCCTCCGAGATAATATTAAAAAAGTGCATGGCTCTTGTGTCGACCATTAAAACTGGGCCAAGCTAACATGGGAATTGATAAGAAAAAGGGGCTACAAAAAAAAAGAGAGGATGCAATGGACGTCTATACGTCCCACTAACAGGGCTCCCGTGAGATGCGGGCAGAGAGGAATCGACTGCATGGGGAAGGAAGGGGATACTCGTACATCCCAGATGGAGTCACAATGGAAGGTGAGCACTATGACAGCGGTGCCCCCGTTTCCTATCCATATATAAATACATAAAGTATGCATATATGAGTGGCCCATAATAAAGTATCACTAGCCCCCAAATAGGCAACATATATGAGTTTGGGTTAACCCCGCTCCTTCTCCGTGTGTACATACTAATGGATGGCCCCTTACCATACTTCCAACCTTAGGACGGATTTAGGGTCCCCTCGGGTCGATGGGTTCCCAGAGTCCAGCTGCGACGCAGAGATAAGGCATCTGAGCTCAGCCTCTTTGGATTTCTTGTCCGTGACTGTGGACATTAGGGTGGATGGCAGCAGCAGCATTTGTTTTGTGGAGTTGTTCCAATGTGAAGACAGGATAATGTTAAGTTCTTCTCTAATCCCTTGCTGTTTGCCACTGCTGAACTGTTTGAACCATTTACAGCTGATGATCGAGTATTTGATCCATTGGCGATCACCAAGGAACCACTTGTTGCAGGAAGAGAGCCAATGCTCGGACCACTAGATGAGTTTACAAAACTCTCTTCCTATCCTTGACTTCTTTGGTACCATTTGCGCCAGATGCAGCTATACGGAGTTGAAGCAGGAGGGATTCTTTGTCGGGCTTGAACGACTTGCATCAGAACCGCAGAAAATTGCGGCGGACTTGTCCGGAAGGTCACCAGAGCTGTTCTGGTGCTGCTGCTGCTGCCATCTGGAGAGATGTTTCCGTAGTTCAACACTTAATGAAGTATTCGTGGAATGTTTTGTCGCGAGGAGCTCTAAACGTCTGCTGTTCTGTGATGTTAAGCATAGGTTTTGATTCACTGGAATCGACTGTTTCTCTACTGCTTGCTGTCCATTGTCCAAAGCACTCTTAAAATCACCAGTAGCTACAGGAGGCAAATGCCTTACCAGATGATAAGGAGGCTTTCGGCTGCATTCTGATTCAGAGCCTGAATTTCTGGTAGGGGGCAGTCCTTTCCCCTTTAGCAACAGTATCGTCTGAGATTGCAGTTCACTGCCTTCAGTTGTCCGAGGCTCAGAAGTGTTGGCAGATTCGTTTGAGGAGATTCGTTGCTTAATGGTGCTTGCTTCTTTTCGCCTGTGTTGGTGGCACAACTCAAACTGTTTGCATTCACTGCGTCACAGCTGTTAGGTGAAGGCAAGTTCGTAGATGGATAAAATCGACTACACATTCATCGATCCAACAAAAACTGTAATTTGAGAGTTTTTCACGAGTTTCATTTGAAAGTTGACTGGTAGTATGGACAGTCCTTTCCCCTCTACTAGTAACTGTCGTCTGAGATTGCAATTCACTTCCTTCAGCTGTCCGAGGCCCAGCAGTGCTCTTTACAGAACTAATTTGGCAGACCTCGGGAACGTTTGGAGCAGTGTACATGGGAAAAGTCTTTGATTTATTAATGATAATTGTACGTGGCTCCCAAGCTTTGTCACCAGTTTGTTGGAAACTCGTGAAGACGGAGCCATCAACATCGACATCATTTCCTCAAGTTTCATTTGAAAGTATATTGGGAGTTGCGGCGATCATTTCGTTGTGAGCTTCCAAGCCAACTGGTATAACAGCTGAAGAACTGCAGTGCAACATTTCTTCAGTACTTGCCAGACGTTTTAACTTGGTACTTTTACTGGAGCAATCATTTCCACTAACATTTAAATTCATAGTCTGCTACAGTTCGCTTGAAATTTTTTTACTAAGCAACTTCCTTGTCATTGTCATTTGCTGAGGAATCTCTTTTCGTGAGAAACTGACCATTGATTACCACTACATCATTAGAAGAACCTTCACTGTTAACTCGAGAATCGTAATTCTCCAACACTTCATCACCTGCTCGTTTCAAATTGCTCCTGCTAACTTCTTGTACCGATTCTGTGCTATGCAAGATATCGCCTGCTTTTGATTCCAGAACGAAACCAGGTAGCTGACTCATATTATCAACCTCAACTGCCTTCAAATTCAATTGTTCTGCTGAACTGGAGTCTGCATTATGTGACTCAGTCCATATTGTTCTGAAGTCATAGACCTATTAGAAGGTGCAGCTGCTACACTAGCATTATTTTGGTCTTTGCATTTCTGGAACTACAAACGTAACATCTGCACAATCAAATACGATTTCTCCATCGTAACCAATGTCCGGCTCACAGAAACAGTCCTCTGCTTCTGCAGCCAGAGCATCAGCGTCGTCTTCATCATCCACAGACTTGGCAAATGGCAGTTCAGATTCCAAATTTCCACAGATTCTTGAGCATCTGTCTCTTCTACTGCACAGGGCACAATTCCACATGATGAAAGAGAGCTAATACCAGAGTAACCAGTCGTGGCATCATTCAAAATACTTGATGAGACAGAGTTACCTAACTTCACGATGAAGGCGAAGTTGGTTTAGTAGAGGAAGCTGCCTCAGAATCGACCGGCATTCTTGGGACTTCACAGCCACTGCTGAAATCAAAGTACACCAAGTTTTCAGACTTAAAACAAAAAACGTCTAGCACCAGTAACTAGCTAGAAATTTACTGCAAAACATTCATTTATTCTCTAAACCTCGAATAGGCAGCATCATTTTCTCTGCACCGGATACAGAAACACAAAAAAGACTAAGAATAAAGGCTGACAAAAGACCAGACAGAGATGACAACGACCAAAACAAGAAAAGGGACGGTAGTGAAAAAATATGAGCAATTCAAACGACCGACCATAAGAGCTACAAGCACAAACTTCACCATTAAAAGTCTAACAGTATACAGTTCAAGATTCACAACTATAGACCAGTCAGTCGGTACTGTGAACAAATTACAGTTCCAATTAAGAGTCATTGTAGTCTAGTACTGAGGCTTTTCCATGGCTTCAAAAGGCTCTATATAAATGTCCAGACCTAAGCACACACACACACATAAAAAAAGAAAGATGGTTATCCAAGGCTCATCAGTCATTTAATCCTATCACAAATTAAACCGCTTCACCCAGTTATGAACGTTCTTGTCAAGTATGGTGTTATTATAACCTAGATGCCATCCATCAAGCATAACAAATCTGCACAGTATGAGATGAAACCCAAAAGAATAACAATCACATGAATTAAAGCTGAGCAATCAATACACTGCAGTATACTCGTATATGCAGAAGGTCAGGAAACGTGTTTCATGGTTTTGAATGGATTTGTTCAAAGCAGAGGATTCAGAAACTTACTGATAGAGATAGATATAAATGTGAGAAATATTTCTGAAGAATAGCCAACTGTGAATGAGTTTAAACTTGGGACCTTTCAGTAAACAGGACATCACTAGCTAAATATGTCTAATTAATGTATATAGTCGCACAATATATACACGGTTGCATGCACATATACAAACACATATTTATACATGTGCAAGTGTGTATACATACATAAATAAATACACATATATATATATATGATTACACCACTGTGCTTAGTATTCTTTTATCATTAGATATCCCTCTAGTGTCTTAACCAGTCATGGGAATCCTCTGCTCATGCAATTACTTGCATATCAATCAACAGTGATCAACTTACTTAATTCTGTAGGCAAATGGTTACTCCTGAGCTCGACACAAGGTAGACATTTGTCAGGGACCCCAAGTCACCACTCCTTCAAGCCTAAGCTAAAGCGATCTGTGAGCTGACACTAATCAAAAGCTTGCCACCTCTCCTCATTTCTCCCCCCCCCCCCAGTCAGACTGTTGGCAAAAGTGTGAGAGATACATTGGATGTGGAAGAAACCTCAGACAAAGAAGAAACTAAGCAAGTCACACAGACAGACATCTGTGATACACACATATCCAAAAGCATATCACATATCTGTGGACAGACCCTATCCGACAGAAATCTGCGTTCTTTAGACATCTGAATCCATGTATGTAATGTGAAGTATTGGTATAATATATATAGTTCATAATGCATAAATATTTAATTAAATATAAGTAAAAATGCTGCTATATTAAGCTAAATTCATACCACAAACTCAGAATGCAAAAGGAATTCATACTTATTTTCTTACTGAGAAACACTCTTTGATATTCAGAAAAGAGTCAACTCAGGTTACATCACAGGAAAAGACATCAAATGATAGGCAACAAAAAGCTAACCACATACCTGGTGGATGTGGTACTGTGGCGGCTTTTGCCTTGGTCTTTCTTTTTTTGGTGTTGTTTTTGATGTCGAGGTCTCCTCGTTTACGGACTGTCGGTTGGCCTCATCGTTGCCGCGGCTGCCTCTTCGTTTGCCGCGGCTGGTTGCCGCAGTTGCCTCTTCGTTGGCCCCGGGAGGAGCGTGATCGTATGGCCATGCTCGAGGCTGATCTGCTTGTCTCTGGGGTAAAACCGGTCCAGATCAACTACCGATTGGTGCCAGTCTTCAAGGACAGGACTCGTGAGGATATTAAGGGGCTCCGCCGAAAACAAGACTATAAGGACCAAGTCGCCCTGCTTGTAGTCCGTGCCCAAGCACATAATTGTCAGGTGGAGTCCCAAGAAATGCCGAGCGGGTCTGGAGTTGAAAAGCTGTCCCAACTCAACTTGGAGAAGGGATGTCCTCATCTCAATCAACGAGGGCCTCCAAGAAGAAAGTGAGGAGCGGGGCGGGTTTCCACTAGTCCATACACTCCTTGATGCTGTTGGTCGGGTCGAAGAGGATACGCTCGATGGAACGGCTGCTGCGAGGACGCTACTTGACCAGTCCGCAGGGCTAGTAACCACTATCCTCAAGACACACCCGACCAGGACCAAAGTAAACAAACCTCGAAAATGTCCCAAAGGCAAGAGACCCGGCAAACTTTAGGCCAGTCACCATGGCCTCACGTGTGACGAGGGTCTTCCACAAGATCCTAGCCTCTCATCTGACTGCGAAGGTTCCACTCGATCCAGAAAGCGTTCCTACCAGTTGATGGGTGTGCTGACAACATCTTCTTCCTAGACAACATCATAGAGGGGGCCCAGCGGCAGAGAAAACCGGTGTGTCTGGCCTTCATTAATGTGGCCAAAGCCTTCGACTGTGCCTCCCATGAGACACTGGCTAGGTCACTGAGGGCGTGCCATCGCCGCTATTGCAATACGTCATTAAGATGTACGCCAACACATCGACCGTCCTCAAAGTAAGAGGTCGAATGGGCGGTACGATTAGATGTGACCCCGGCGTGCGTCAAGGCGACCCCCTGTCAGCTATCCTTTTCAACTGCGTAATGGACGAGGTCCTCTCGCAGCTGAGCCCGGCCATCGGATACCACCTGAATAAGGAGGTGATGGTCCAGTGCTTGGCGTTTACTGATGATTTTGTCCTGGTCGCTTCAACTGCAGATGGTCTGCGGGAACAGGTCAGTAGGATCTAACATGCGCTTGGACTGGGTGGCCTCCGACTGAACCCGGCAAAGTGTGCCTCCCTGCGAACTGACACAGACGAGGAGGCTAAACGCTGGGTGGTTAATCCCTCGCCGCTTTTGACCATCGACGGCGAGTCAGTGAGGTCATCGCGCAGACCTACAAGTACCTGGGACTGCAGACCGGACCTCTCGGTATGAGGAACCCCACGGGGACTTCCGCAGAGTGGGGCTAGACCGGTTGACGCGTGCCCCACTAAAGCCCCAGCAGCGCATGTTCCTATTGCGCTGCCACTTAGTGCCTAAGCTGTATCACGGACTCGTTCTCAGGGAGATGACAGCCAAGTCCCTTGAGCAGTTGGACCGATTGGTGAGAGCGGCAGTCCGCAAATGGCTTCGGCTGCCTCATGATACTCCCATCGGCTTCTTTCATGCCAAGGCGGCTGATGGCGGACTGGAAGTGCCACTCCTGCGTTACACTATAGGCCTACCACCGTTGAAGGACCGCCGCATGGCCAAGGTGGAGGAGTCACTGGACCCAGTAATGCAGAGCGTGGCAACAAGTCCACTCTTCCTGGGAGCGAGGAGGAGGTGCGCAGCGGTGGCGAAGGTGGCCGGTCGAGAGCTGAGTGGTGGCAGATGTAGATTAAGTTCTGGATAGAACCACTCTAAACAATGAACAAAAACACAGGATTTTAACTTCAGAGTGATAATAGAGTGAGCACTCGTTGACCCTGCAGCTACTGTCAGGCACCACTGTAAGAAGTTACCAATTCAGATTCAGTATCCAAAACCCGCAGTGTTCAGCACCCTGTTTCATTACAAGAAGTGAACTGTCTCTGTTGTCTTAAAACGCACAAGTTTAGATCAGTCCGACAGCCATAATGATAATGATAATGATGATGATGATGATGATCATCATCATCCTTATCCATCATGATGATGATGATGATGATGATGATGATGATGATGATGATGATGATGATGATGATGATGATGATGATGATGGATAAGGATGATGACGACGACGACGACGACGACGATGATGATGATGATGACTTCGACAAAAGAGTGATTTCAGTGCTTTGAATCTTACAGGTTGGTTCACGCCTGGACAGGCTGGACTGCTGGACGCATCACCAGTCAGGGATGTGACACTGACACCAGGATCACCGCTGCTGTCTGGAGCATTAAGGATGGACAGAGGGAAAGTTGGGGTCTGGACAGCTGGACTTCCGGTAAGAAGCAAGTCGAGAACTATTGGTTTCGAGAGTTGCTCAGCGGAGTTGTGGACGGCATCACCTGAAAAGACCAGCCGAAGCAACCTGTCTAAAATGACGTAATGTACATCACCAAATTTCTGGGTGCCAAAGCTCCAGATAGATGACCAGCTTATACTTTGGCGCCATATCATATCGGGTTCTCAGAGACCAGGATGTTAAAGTTAATCATTCATTCAGAGAAGCGATTCGTTAGTTCATTCATACGTTTGTTCATTGATTAATTAATTGATTAATTAATTCAGAGCCCTAATATAGCGCCTTTCTAAGGTAGCCACTCTGATTGTAATTGTAATTGTAGTCTGACATTTACAAAACGCTATTTTAAGATAAAACTCATCACAGCCGAATAATACAATAATACAGACTTCAAGAACTTGCCAACCTGTGGAAGGGATAAACTGAGCCGCAGCTCTCGAGAAAGGTGATTCCAGCTGGTGGGCCCAACATAGCAGTGCATATTTTAAGGAATTTAGACTACTGGGACAACATTTTTGAACTCTTCTTGATGACCTTTTTTTAGGGAGTCATCTCCCGAAAACCGTTCATGACCTTTTCTTGGGAATTCATCTCCCAAAAAAGTTCATGATCTTTTTGGCAATTTACTACTGGGGCAAATCTTAAAACTCTTCCAACATTTTGTCCCACTACTTATACTTTAACTATACATTGCCTGGGACAAATCAGCCTAACTACTGGGACAAATCCTAACACTACTGGGACATTTGTCCCACTAGTTATATTCAGTTAAAATATGCCCTGCAACATAGGCAAAGCTCCTGGACTGACCTGTAGCAGTAAGCAGACGAGGGACAGTCAGGAGTCCATGGGCAGACGACAGAAGGCTAGGAAGAGGGATTTTGTTACTGAGGGCCAGTGAATATACTGGTTCCCGCCATTCGGCTTTTTCAGGTGCTATAGAAATCTCGAGATTACGATTACGACTAGTACCTGCATGGACTTCCATCTTCGCCGTATCGAGCAGAGTAAATTCTGTGCGTCAAAAATGAATGGAGTGATTTCGTTGTAGTACCAGTTGAGAGGGTGTTCCAGAAGGTCCGGCGAACAGTCACTGGATGGCGTGCTACCGTTGAAGACGATCTGTCCCTTGACAGTTCCTTTGGTGTTCCTCGGCGTTAATCACGTGGCTATGCTTCACATATCTGCCGTCACACCGTTCGTGCACTTCCAGGTAATGTTGAACACCGTCTCTGCAGCTGTGCCTGGGAGAAAAAGAGGCGAGCAGTCAATTTCCCAACGATACCATATCATTTCCATACCATTTCCCTTCCATTTCCCAATCCTATAGCATTCCATTTCCATGCCATTTCCCTACCATTTCCCAACCCTACCATACCATCCCCCTATGATGACGACGACGACGATGATGATGATGATAAGGACTTGCTCAATGTCCCTACACAGTTGGTGCTGAGCAGTTGTGCGTGAAGGACTTGCTCATTGTCCCTACACAGTTGGCGCTGAGCAGTTGTGAGTGAAGGACTTGCTCATTGTCCCTACACAGTTGGCGCTGAGCAGTTGTGAGTGAAGGACTTGCTCAATGTCCCTACACAGTTGGTGCTGAGCAGTTGTGCGTGAAGGACTTGCTCATTGTCCCTACACAGTTGGCGCTGAGCAGTTGTGAGTGAAGGACTTGCTCATTGTCCCTACACAGTTGGTGCTGAGCAGTTGTGAGTGAAGGACTTGCTCATTGTCCCTACACAGTTGTCGCTGAGCAGTTGTGAGTGAGGGACTTGCTCATTGTCCCTACACAGTTGGCGCTGAGCAGTTGTGAGTGGAGGAGTTGCTCATTGTCCCTGTATACAGTAACCGTCTCAGAGGAGGAGGCTTGAACCCGTACTCTCTGCGTTACAAGGCAAGCACTCTAACCAATCGGCTACCGTGTCTCGCGTGTCAAAGTATAAAAGCGCTACATAAGTCATTATATTAAATTACATCAAAGTATTTAGCGCATTTATATTTAAGAATGTCTGAAAACACTGTCTAAATTTAATCTACACAGGTTCAATGTGTAGCGTATTATGTAATTTGATGTGAAGTGCTTTAATGTAGTGTATGTAGTTTAGTACAGTATAGTGTAGTGCATTGTAGTGTATTGCAGTGTAGTGTATTGTATTTCAGTGTAGTGCACTGTTGTGTATTGTACTGTAGTTTATAGTATCATAGTGCAGTGTGGTGTGTCGTACTGTATTGTACTGGAGTGTAGTGTTTTGCAATGTAGTATAATATTTCTTTCCCAAGTATTATAATTTTAGAATGGGGTTCTGCTTATTAACGGCCATCGATTATATTATACCTTGTTCATGGCGAGCTATACACGCTTGCTTCTGGATTAGATTAAATTAGATAAGGGATTAAGCTGCTCAATGCAAGATTATGCAATGTTGAAACAAATGAATATTATTTGTTTACAGTTTATTTGTCGTTTATTTACTTATGATCTGTTGAGCTAAGTGGAGATTTTTATTCCAGGAGAAAGAGATAAATTAACTAATATCTCGCTTTGGCTCCGTGCCTCTATATGTCTCCGAAGATGTGTCTGTCTTTGCCCTGTGGTCCTGTCTGTGTCTGTGCTTCTGTCTCTGTCTGTCTGTGTCTATATCTGCTTCTGTCTCTGATTCTGTAGCTAGATCTGCCTTTGTCTCTGCCTTTGTCTCTATAACTCTGTCTCTGTCTATCTCCATTAGTGTGTATCTCTGGCTCTGTAGCTAGCTCTGCCCCCTCTCTCTCTGTCTCTCTCTGTCTGTCTCTCTGTCTCTGTCTCTCTTTGCCTGTGTCTCTGTAACTCTGTCTCTGCCTATATCTCTGTGTCCCTGTCTCTGTCTCTTTCTGAATACGCTTACCTGATCTCGATGACTGGCGGCGCTATGTCATTGCGGTCACGTTGGTGACGTTGACAGACGTCACGACTTAAACTAGATTCATGACGTAGACGTTGATCACGCACTGGCCGTCGGTTTTATTCGTGTGTCCCCGGTCGAGAACGGTCGCAGGGTCGAGTACTTCTGGGGCTCTACCCAGGTATCGTTGATATACCGTCGCCCCAGACGATACAGCAATAACTCGTGGCTCTCCAAGTGGTCAGTCGTACGGTGAGGTTGAACACCAGCGCAGCGCAGAAGAAACGATTTGATACACTGAGTCCGGTGATCCGTTCCTGATGTCTACTGTAGCATAAAATAGAGTTAAATACTTTGAGCTGGTCGAAGGTAAAGTTAGGAGAGGTAAGATAAGCACAGTTTAAGTAAGGTACGACCAGGTGAGGTATGGTAACATAGGACAGGTTAAGACAAAATGAGGCGAGATGAGATAGCACATGGTAAGGTATGATAGGGCAGGGTATGCTAAGGTAAGTAAAACTGAAGCAAGGCAAAGTAACTTAAGTTCAGGGAAGGTAAAGCAAGGTAAGTCAAGATAAAGTGAATTACGGTAATGACTAGATGTCTATCTCACCTTTCCTCGTTTGCTCCATGATGACATTTCTTTTCAGAAGACGACAGTGTTTGCAGAAGGTGGAAGTTGATTTCACAAGATGACTCATCTCTTCACAAGAGTATTCCCTGGATCTGGAGGTATGGTATGAACAGCTGATTCCTCTCTTCAGAGGAGCATTCTTCAATTACCTTTGCAAAATAGAGCAACACATGATAAATTAAGGTACAGCATTACCTTACCATAGATGATATCGCATACGGTATGGTAAATAAGGCAAGGTAAATGCATGGTAGACTAAAGCAAGGCAATTTAATGTGTGATAAAGTAAGCCAAGGCTAGGTAAAATCAAATCAAATCCGTTTTTATTAGAACACACAAACTGCAGACTAAAAGTAACAGAAAACAAACAGTTTACCAGTTGAGTGTTATAAAAGGATGTCCCTAAGGGACAAGTCCTGCTAAAATGGGACACCCTGGTAATACATGGTATAGTAAGGGAAGGCAAGGTAATGCATGGGAAGGTAAGAAGGTAAAGTGATGCAAGGTAAGTCAAGGTAAAGTCAGGTATGGTAATTACAATATGTAATTCTCACCTGACGGCTCATTTGCAGCAGATGACACGTGGTTTCAGCAAAGTATCGGTTAAGATGAGGAGGAGGAGGATTCCTCTTTCATGCTTTAGTGGATGACTATCCGTTTCAGTTACGGATATTCAAATTCATCTGGAAACAAATTTGGAGCAGACGACTGAGTTCTTTTCTGAGCGGTTGACTGAATTCATTGAGTGCGTACTCAGCAGTTGACTGAGTTCATTTGGAGCAGACGACTGAGTTCTGTTCTGAGCGGTTGACTGAATTCATTGAGTGCGTACTCAGCAGTTGACTGAGTTCATTTGCAGCAGACGATTGAGTTCTTTTCTGAGCAGTTGACTGAGTTCATTGAGTGCGTACTCAGCAGTTGACTGAGTTCATTTGGAGCAGACGACTGAGTTCTTTTCTGAGCGGTTGACTGAATTCATTGAGTGCGTACTCGGCAGTTGACTGAGTTCATTTGCAGCAGACGACTGAGTTTCCCCTGAGCAGTTGATTGAACTTATTTGAAACAAACGATTGAGTTTGTTCTGAGCGGTTGATTGGGTCCATTTGCAGCAGATGATTGAGTTCCCCTTGAGCAGTTGACTGAGTTCACTCTGAGCGGTTGACTGAGTTCACTGAGCATTTGACTGCATTCATTGTGAGCATTTTACAGAGTTCACTCTGAGCGGTTGACTGAGTTCACTGTGAGCATTTGATTGCGTTAACTGTGAGCATTTAACAGAGCTCACTCTGAGCGGTTGACTGAGTTCACTGTGAGCATTTGACTGCGTTCATTGTGAGCATTTAACAGAGCTCACTCTGAGCGGTTGACTGAGTTCACTGTGAGCATTTAACAGAGCTCACTCTGAGAGGTTGACTGAGTTCACTGTGAGCATTTAACAGAGCTCACTCTGAGCGGTTGACTGAGTTCACTGTGAGCCTTTGACTGCGTTCATTGTGAGCATTTAACAGAGCTCACTCTGAGTGGTTGACTGAGTTCACTGTGAGCATTTGACTGCATTAACTGTGAGCATTTAACATAGTCACTCTGAGCATTCGATTGAGTTTATTCTTGGTAGTTGCCTGAGTTAACCTTTTGACCTGAGTTGCCTTTTTAGCAGTTTGATGAGTTCACCCACCATCAAGCAAATCATGACTGAGTCCAATTACACCAAATGACTAAGTTCATGTTCATCACACGTGTTTGCCTTAATTAAGTCATTGTGAGCATTTGACTGCATTCATTGTGAGCATTTAATAGAGCTCACTCTGAGCGGTTGACTGAGTTCACGGTGAGCATTTGACTGCGTTAACTGTGAGCATTTAACATAGTCACTCTGAGCATTCGATTGAGTTTATTCTTGGTAGTTGCCTGAGTTAACCTTTTGACCTGAGTTGCCTTTTTAGCAGTTTGATGAGTTCACCCACCATCAAGCAATTCATGACTGAGTCCAATTACACCAAATGACTAAGTTCATGTTCATGACACTGTTTGCCTTAATTAAGTAATTCGTCAGAGGGCGCTTTTACAATTGCCACAGTGACTAAAACATCATCAAAACCGAATTACCCAACATTAAAAGCATACTACAAAAATATAAGCTTCTTTCGTTTGGCCATTGTACATGTATAGTCCATGTAAGAGATGGTCGATCATGTAAGCTCTCAGTTATCATACGTCCAACTAGAAAAATGAAAGTTACTATCGCTTGTTAGAACACTCGTTCATTACAAAAAGACAATAGGCCTAAGCTAAAACACAATACGAAAAAATATAAGCTTGTATCGTTGTGCCAATGTAACTCTTAGATACAATTCTCCAGAACACTCATACCCTGTAAAACGGCCATAGATGAAACCTATATGAAAATACTAATTCGATTGCTAATTCGCTGATTCACATGACAAAATGACATAAAACACTCAGGCCTAATAAGGCCACCGTCCCACTAACACTCAGATCTAGCGGAACCAAGAAGAAAATACTAACACGATACCTAGTTCAGTGGTTCAAATGACAATATTACCTAAAACACTAGGGCCTAATAAGGTCACTTTCCTGCTAACACAGATCTAGCAGAATATAGATGAAAATACTAATTCTATACATAGTTCACTGGTTCCAATGACAATATTACCTAAAACACTAGGGCCTAATAAGGTCACTTTCCTGCTAACACAGATCTAGCAGAATATAGATGAAAATACTAATTCTATACTTAGTTCACTGGTTCCAATGACAATATTACCTAAAACACTAGGGCCTAATAAGGTCACTTTCCTGCTAACACAGATCTAGCAGAATATAGATGAAAATACTAATTCTATACTCAGTTCACTGGTTCCAATGACAATATTACCTAAAACACTAGGGCCTAATAAGGTCACTTGCCTGCTAACACAGATCTAGCAGAATATAGATGAAAATACTAATTCTATACTTAGTTCACTGGTTCCAGTGACAATATTACCTAAAACACTAGGGCCTAATAAGGTCACTTTCCTGCCAACACAGATCTAGCAGAATCTACTTGAAATACTCGATACCTATAGTTGAGTGGTTCAAATGACAAT
Source organism: Allolobophora icterica (assembly GCA_963556255.1). Taxonomy (NCBI): domain Eukaryota; kingdom Metazoa; phylum Annelida; class Clitellata; order Crassiclitellata; family Lumbricidae; genus Allolobophora; species Allolobophora icterica. Next base: position 3,039,540 of record OY744606.1, on the reverse strand, counting down.
ATTACTAAAAAATACTAGGGCCTAGAAAGGCCACTGTTCTGTTAACACAGATCAAGCAGAACCTACTTGAAATACTAGATACCTATAGTTGAGTGGTTCAAATGACAATATTACCTAAAAAATACTAGTGCCTAGAAAGGCCACTGTCCTGTTAACACAGATCTAGCAAAACCTACTTGAAATACTCGATACCTATAGTTGAGTGGTTCAAATGACAATATTACCTAAAAAATACTAGTGCCTAGAAAGGCCACTGTCCTGGAAACACAGATCTAGCAGAACCTACTTGAAATACTAGATACCTATAGTTGAGTGGTTCAAATGACAATATTACCTAAAAAATACTAGTGCCTAGAAAGGCCACTGTCCTGGAAACACAGATCTAGCAGAACCTACTTGAAATACTAGATACCTATAGTTGAGTGGTTCAAATGACAATATTACTAAAAAATACTAGGGACTAGAAAGGCCACTGTCCTGTTAACACAGATCAAGCAGAACGTATACTTGAAATACTCGATACCTATAGTTGAGTGGTTCAAATGACAATATTACTAAAAAATACTAGTGCCTAGAAAGGCCACTGTCCTGGAAACACAGATCTAGCAGAACCTACTTGAAATACTCGATACCTATAGTTGAGTGGTTCAAATGACAATATTACTAAAAAATACTAGTGCCTTGAAAGGCCACTGTCCTGCTAACACAGATCTAGCAGAACCTACTTGAAATACTCGATACCAATAGTTGAGTGGTTCAAATGACAATATTACTAAAAAATACTAGTGCCTAGAAAGGCCACTGTTCTGCTAACACAGATCTAGCAGAACCTACTTGAAATACTCGATACCTATAGTTGAGTGGTTCAAATGACAATATTACTAAAAAATACTAGTGCCTAGAAAGGCCACTGTCCTGGAAACACAGATCTAGCAGAACCTACTTGAAATACTCGATACCTATAGTTGAGTGGTTCAAATGACAATATTACTAAAAAATACTAGTGCCTAGAAAGGCCACTGTCCTGCTAACACAGATCTAGCAAAACCTACTTGAAATACTCGATACCTATAGTTGAGTGGTTCAAATGACAATATTACTAAACAATACTAGTGCCTAGAAAGGCCACTGTTTTGGAAATACAGATCTAGCAGAACCTACTTGAAATACTCGATACCTATAGTTGAGTGGTTCAAATGACAATATTACTAAAAAATACTAGTGCCTAGAAAGGCCACTGTCCTGGAAACACAGATCTAGCAGAACCTACTTGAAATACTCGATACCTATAGTTGAGTAGTTCAAATGACAATATTACTAAAAAATACTAGTGCCTAGAAAGGCCACTGTCCTGCTAACACAGATCTAGCAAAACCTACTTGAAATACTCGATACCTATAGTTGAGTGGTTCAAATGACAATATTACTAAAAAATACTAGTGCCTAGAAAGGCCACTGTCCTGTTAACACAGATCTAGCAAAACCTACTTGAAATACTCGATACCTATAGTTGAGTGGTTCAAATGACAATATTACTAAACAATACTAGTGCCTAGAAAGGCCACTGTCCTGGAAATACAGATCTAGCAGAACCTACTTGAAATACTCGATACCTATAGTTGAGTGGTTCAAATGACAATATTACTAAAAAATACTAGTGCCTAGAAAGGCCACTGTCCTGCTAACACAGATCTAGCAAAACCTACTTGAAATACTCGATACCTATAGTTGAGTGGTTCAAATGACAATATTACTAAACAATACTAGTGCCTAGAAAGGCCACTGTCCTGTTAACACAGATCTAGTAGAACCTACTTGAAATACTCGATACCTATAGTTGAGTGGTTCAAATGACAATATTACTAAAAAAAATACTAGTGTCTAGAAAGGCCACTGTCCTGTTAACACAGATCTAGCAAAACCTACTTGAAATACTCAATACCTATAGTTGAGTGGTTCAAATGACAATATTACTAAAAAATACTAGTGCCTAGAAAGGCCACTGTCCTGGAAACACAGATCTAGCAGAACCTACTTGAAATACTCGATACCTATAGTTGAGTGGTTCAAATGACAATATTACTAAAAAATACTAGTGCCTAGAAAGGCCACTGTCCTGCTAACACAGATCTAGCAAAACCTACTTGAAATACTCGATACCTATAGTTGAGTGGTTCAAATGACAATATTACTAAACAATACTAGTGCCTAGAAAGGCCACTGTCCTGGAAATACAGATCTAGCAGAACCTACTTGAAATACTCGATACCTATAGTTGAGTGGTTCAAATGACAATATTACTAAAAAATACTAGTGCCTAGAAAGGCCACTGTCCTGCTAACACAGATCTAGCAAAACCTACTTGAAATACTCGATACCTATAGTTGAGTGGTTCAAATGACAATATTACTAAACAATACTAGTGCCTAGAAAGGCCACTGTCCTGTTAACACAGATCTAGTAGAACCTACTTGAAATACTCGATACCTATAGTTGAGTGGTTCAAATGACAATATTACTAAAAAAAATACTAGTGTCTAGAAAGGCCACTGTCCTGTTAACACAGATCTAGCAAAACCTACTTGAAATACTCGATACCTATAGTTGAGTGGTTCAAATGACAATATTACTAAAAAATACTAGTGCCTAGAAAGGCCACTGTCCTGGAAACACAGATCTAGCAGAACCTACTTGAAATACTCGATACCTATAGTTGAGTGGTTCAAATGACAATATTACTAAAAAATACTAGTGCCTAGAAAGGCCACTGTCCTGCTAACACAGATCTAGCAAAACCTACTTGAAATACTCGATACCTATAGTTGAGTGGTTCAAATGACAATATTACTAAACAATACTAGTGCCTAGAAAGGCCACTGTCCTGGAAATACAGATCTAGCAGAACCTACTTGAAATACTCGATACCTATAGTTGAGTGGTTCAAATGACAATATTACTAAAAAATACTAGTGCCTAGAAAGGCCACTGTCCTGCTAACACAGATCTAGCAAAACCTACTTGAAATACTCGATACCTGTAGTTGAGTGGTTCAAATGACAATATTACTAAACAATACTAGTGCCTAGAAAGGCCACTGTCCTGTTAACACAGATCTAGTAGAACCTACTTGAAATACTCGATACCTATAGTTGAGTGGTTCAAATGACAATATTACTAAAAAAAATACTAGTGTCTAGAAAGGCCACTGTCCTGTTAACACAGATCTAGCAAAACCTACTTGAAATACTCGATACCTATAGTTGAGTGGTTCAAATGACAATATTACTAAAAAATACTAGTGCCTAGAAAGGCCACTGTCCTGGAAACACAGATCTAGCAGAAACCAGATGAAAAACTATCCTAACTTTAAAAAATTGCATTCATATCACACAATGGGTCCTAAATTACAATAATTTATACCTTTAGAATATGAATCATAGCAGCTGCTGTGTTTTAAAGATGGACCCTGAGATAATAATAATTAGTATGCAATAATAAAATGATAATAATTGATGCTGAAGAATAAGATAATAATAATAATAATTGACAATCGATAGCAAATAATAATAGTCTGTAATACAATAATAAAATAATAAATTTGAAATACAATAATAAAATAATAATAACTGACACAGCAACAAACTCTGCGTAAACCAAGTGCGAAGGTTTACAACAAACCTTAACCTAAGCTATTATAAAAACGTTGAACAACAATGTTCTATAACAAGAAAAGGAGCCACATAAAAATCTAAACTCTAACAATGCTCAAACGTGGAACAATTAATACTACAAAAATGTTAAAAAGATGTTATCCTTAGTCTGCTTGCTTTGATTTCGTTTCTGTTTCAACAACTTAATATAAAAGTATAAAAGGCATTAAACAAATAACATAATCTATAACTCTAGAACAATACAAATAGAAAACTACAAAACAGGCCAATCACCCGGCCTCCTCCACTCAAACCCTTGTTGCCGCACTCGCCTGCTCCGGGTGTCTCCAGCGCCTCAATAGACGTGATCCCCAAGGGACCCTTCCCTTCGAAGCTTTACCCTCCGTAGGGCATGCTACCCCCTCTTGGCGACTGGCATCACCCGCAGAGTCCTGACCGCGACTCACCCTGGTCCTGCGCCTGAAAGAGGGCCAGCGTGGCAGCGGAATGCATCCACAAAAGAGACGCCGTGCCCCTGAACCCTCCTCGTCATCGCTCTGCAGGACCTCTCCCTCGTGGGATTCACCCTTCACAACCCTCACCTCATCGGTCAGGTCCTGACATATACAAGTGGCCGACTCTGCCCCAGCAGCACAGACTGACTCGGTGTGAACAGACATCTGTTCGTTGACCACGATGGCCATCGACAGGTTACCAGATGTCAGCTCTGTTCCAGCTGGAACAGGTGGTTGGTCAGCAACCGGGCCCTGGGAATGAAATGGCTCACCACACTCGTCGGGGATACCATCAGATGTACCACCAGTGTGGACAGGTGGCTGGTCGATATGCGGGCCCTGGGAATGAAATGGTTCACCACACTCGTCGGGGATACCATCAGATGTACCACCAGTGTGGACAGGTGGGTGGTCGATAACCGCGCCCTGGGAATGAAATGGATCACCACACTCGTCGGGGATACCATCAGATGTACCACCAGGGTGGACAGGTGGGTGGTCAGCAACCGGGCCCAGGGAATGAAATGGCTCAGCACACTCGTCGGGGATACCATCAGATGTACCACCAGTGTGGACAGGTGGCTGGTCGATATGCGGGCCCTGGGAATGAAATGGTTCACCACACTCGTCGGGGATACCATCAGATGTACCACCAGTGTGGACAGGTGGGTGGTCGATAACCGCGCCCTGGGAATGAAATGGATCACCACACTCGTCGGGGATACCATCAGATGTACCACCAGTGTGGACAGGTGGGTGGTCGATAACCGCGCCCTGGGAATGAAATGGCTCACCACACTCGTCGGGGATACCATCAGATGTACCACCAGTGTGGACAGGTGGGTGGTCGATAACCGGGCCCTGGGAATCAGAGGGGTGACCACATTCATTGGTGATGCCAACAGGCGTATCATCACCCTCACCCATGTCAGGCAGCGGCGGAGGTACATAGATTAAACGGACGTCTGGGCCGTCCACGTCAAGACTCCCGTCTGGGTTAATGGGACCCCCGTAAAAAAAAATTATTCCCACGTCTGTGTGGACCATTCTAGTCAACAGATCTAATTCATAGTGAACTAAAGGACGTGGCTGGGTCTCTGTCGCACTGGGACCCCCCTCCTCAGGTCTCACGGGATGAAGGCAGACGCCTTTCACAGTCTGTTCCTCCTTAACATACACCTTCGTGACTGTCAAGTCCTCCGACCACCTCAGGGTTTTCTTAACCTTTTTGTCTACATGGGAGTATCTGGTTCTACCATAAGCTGAGGTCTTCCGCAAGATGCTGCGGGGCAACGGCACATCAGGCGATTGGCACGAGGCTACGGAAAGAGCAGGGTCAGGAGTGGCATCAGGATAGGAGTGTCCAGGTGTTGGGTCAGGAATGGCAGTAGAGAGGGTGTGTGTAAGTGTTGGGTCAGGAGTGCAATCAAGAGGGGAGTGACCAGGTGTTGGGTCAGGAATGGCAGTAGAGAGGGTGTGTGTAAGTGTTGGGTCAGGAGTGCAATCAAGAGGGGAGTGTCCAGGTGTTGGGTCAGGAATGGCAGTAGAGAGGGTGTGTGTAAGTGTTGGGTCAGGAGTGCAATCAAGAGGGGAGTGACCAGGTGTTGGGTCAGGAATGGCAGTAGAGAGGGTGTGTGTAAGTGTTGGGTCAGGAGTGCAATCAAGAGGGGAGTGACCAGGTGTTGGGTCAGGAATGGCAGTAGAGAGGGTGTGTGTAAGTGTTGGGTCAGGAGTGCAATCAAGAGGGGAGTGTCCAGGTGTTGGGTCAGGAGTGCAATCGGGATGGGAGTGTCCAGGAGTGGCATGAGAAGGGGAGTAAGAAAGTGTACAGTCAGAAGAGGCATTGCAGAGGGTGTGTCCAGGTGTACAGTCAGAAGGGGTATCAGGAGGGGTTGGGGACAAATGAAGGTATACCTGATCGCCGGCGCCAGCTCCATTGTCGGAGCAAGGCAGCACCCCGTCCACAGCGGAACCCTCGTCCTCCGTCCCCGAGAACACCCGGAGAAGACGATCGACAACGATATTACGAAGCATCGTTACAACAAAGATAATCCCAGTCAAACCACAAGCAAAAATTCACTCAGATTCAACAGCTCAGAAAAGCAGAAATCTAAATCGCTCATCAAGAAACTCGCTACTAAGGCGCGCCAGACGAAAGTGACGATGACGTAATCGGCACAAATGAATTAGAACACGGATATGACGTCATTCATATTTAAAACCCGGAAAACCTTTAAAACGACTCAATTAATTTACAATTACCGATAACAACGCTTATTAAAATAATAAGATGAGGGCAATAATATTAGTGATGAAATATCGAATATATTTAATTAAATTATAATGTTTTCCAGAGCTGTTTCTGCACGACCGCTTCTGGAGTCTGCTCATTTATATAGCGCCAAAATATACTAACAAAGCATCAGCTGATGATGTAGATACAATGCTGTCACATTATGTATGTTTGTATGTATGTGTATACGCATGTGTGTGTATGCAGTGAGTGTATGTAGGCCTATGTATACGTATGTATGTATCTATGTATGCATACGAATATATATATATATATAGGCCTATGTTCTTTCTTATGGCCTAGAGGTATGAACCACGACCAGTCAACTTAGGTTAACATGCTACTCTGATGCAGTACTGAGACATAAAATACAACACACACACACACACGCACGCACGCACGCACGCACGCACGCACGCACACACACACACACCACACACCACACACCACACACCTCACACCACACACACCACACACCACACACCACACACCACACACACCACACACACACACTTCATCACACAGCGGCGGCGACCAAAACTTAAAACCATCGAAGAGAAGGACAACTGGTTGAAAACTAACAAGGGTCATCGTCAAACGAAGACAAAACTTCGTCCATAGTTGACAGAAACAAAAGACTTAAACCCCAGTTAGAGCCTTAGCATTTCCCGCCAAATGATTAAACGGCGTAATGTAAATGTATACGTTTTTACACAGCGACCGTATGGCCTCGACCCTGCTCATATTTCAATGGATTGATAGGGTGACAGTGTTTAATCTAGACACCTATTGGGGGGGGGGGAATTCCCCCCAGGATTTATGTTTCCCCAGAGGCCGGCAATATTTTAATGTATACGCCGTTTTGGGGGAAATTCCCCCCCCCCCCGAGGATACATGTTGCGCTCCCCCCCCCAGAGATGAGTAAACGAGTAATATAAGAATAAAATAACAGAATAAGAAGATAGTTTCTGAGAGATGAATTCATAAAAAAGGTCGTGTGAACTGAGTTTTGTGTACAGTCTTGCAGTGCGAGATATTAGCGTATATATTTAGTGCGCTTACTTTAGTTTCACGTGTATATGTATATATGATAGATGTATAACGTTTAGTCTTAGTGACACGCGCGGCCGGCCGATATCGGCAGCGGCGCGCTATAAGTATATTATTAGAGTTCGCTTATGCGCACAGAAGACAGGTGTGTCAAGAGGCGCGAAGAATTATGCTGACTAGAGAAGTTTGAATTCGATGTTCGCTGTAGTAGTGTGGCTGACTAGTTGAGTTGTAATCGAATTGAGTTCTGGCTGTTTGTTTCTTATTAAACGAAAAGATATTAAACTGTGTTGCTGATTAATTCAGGTTATACTTATACGTAGAATTAGTGTTCAAAAGGTGAACGTTAAATAGGCGTTAAGTACGAAGAGAACAAGGATTTAGTAACAAGGATTGTCAACGGAAGGATTGGGTTGACATTATTGGTGGCAGCGGTGGGATAAGAACTCACGGTGGATAAATAAGCTACGGTGTGGATAAAGAACTCACGGTGGAAAAGAACTCACGGTGGATAAATACTCACGGTGGATAAGAACTCACGGTGGATAAGAACTCACGGTGGATAAATACTCACGGTGGATAATACTCACGGTGGATATAAACTCACAGTGGATTAAAATTCACGTTATCACCTCTTTCGGCGGATAAAAGAATCTACGACGGTGATAAAAGAATTTACAACGGTGTTAGAAGAATCTACGACGGTGTTAGAAGAATCTACGCGTTGTGTGCTGTGTGACGAGTTTACGATATCAACGACGGTGGAACACGAGAAACGGTATAAAAATTTCGTTGTTTTTCACGAACAAATACAAAAGAAATCCCGTTTGTTTATCGATTCACACAACAAGAAAAACTGTGACTTCTTTGAAAAGAGAAATCACCAAAGTAAACAAGTAAGATGGAGAAACTAAGTGCTGAAAGACAAGCAGATATTAAGAAGATGTCTACGGAAAGGCTAAAACAGCGTTTGTTGAAAGCCGGTTTTAAAGAAGAACAATTAGAAGGTATGTCACGTGGTGACATGCTTCAGGAACTCGCCGAAGTGTGGGTGAAAGAAGAAGTCGAAGAAGAAGGTGCTGTTGGCGGTGCCGTAGAAAAGGCTATTGAAAAACCACCTGCGCCTATGTCTATGGAGATGTTGATGCAGTGGATGATGATGACGAGGCAAGAAGAGAAAGAAAGAGAGGAGAGACGAAGACAGGAAGAGAAAGAGCTGAGACAAGAAGCAGAACGTGTAAGACAAGACGAATTGCGCTTGCAGAGAGAGAAAGAAGAGAAAGCAGAGCGTCTGCAGAGAGAGAAAGAAGAGAAAGCGGAACTTGCAAGGCAAGAAGAATTGCGCTTGCAGAGAGAGAAAGAAGAGAAAGCGGAACTTGCAAGGCAAGAAGAATTGCGCTTGCAGAGAGAGAAAGAAGAGAAAGCGGAACTAGCAAGGCAAGAAGAATTGCGTCTTCAGAGAGAGAGAGAAGATAAAGCAGAACAAGTGCGTAAGGCAGAACTTGAATTGCAAAAGAATCAGTTTGAGATTCAGTTAGAACAGTTGAAAAGAGATAGGGAAGATGCTGAAAGAAGAAGATTGGAGCAGATGATTGAAGTTGAAAAAGCTAGAAAAAGTGATGAAGAGGTACGTCAGCAACAGATTGAAGCAAAGAGAATGCGTGAGGAAGAAAAAGAAAAAGCGCGAACGTTAGAATTAGAACGCGCAGAACAGATCAGACAGGAAGAACTCAAATTTCAGAAAGAAAGTTTGGAAAAGGCAGAGGCCGAAAGACAAGAACGTCTGAAACTGGAGAAATCAAAATTGACATTGAAAGAAACGCAAATGAGAGAAGAACGGGAAGCAGAAAGAAGGAAACAGCAAGAAAGTGAAACTTTGGTGTCAAAAATTAAGAAAATAGGTGATGCAATGAAGCATGTATTGCCTCAAATGCCAACTGATATGATGGAGGTGCCATTATATTTTGAAACAGTCGAGAACGCATTTCGTAGCTTTGCTGTGGAGAAGCCGTTTTGGGTTAAATTATTACTACCATTGATGACGACGAAAGCTCGAACTGTTCTGAATAGATTGTCATTCGATGATCTAGACAATTACGATAAAGTCAAGCAGCACTTATTAAAAGAATTTAAATTGACCTCGAGAGAATACAGAGCCAGATTTGTGGATGCTAAGAAGACGACAGAAGAGACTTATACGATGTTTACGGCAAGACTGAAGAACTTGTTAAACTATTACGTGAGAAGTCGAAACGTGAACAGAGAGTATGATACGCTCTTTGATTTGCTGGTAGCGGATAAGCTAAAAGAATGTTTACCGCCAGGTCCACTACAGTTTGTATTGTCGAAGGAAGGAACTGACTGTCTCCAAGCTAGTGCAGTGGCAGACCTAGCAGACATTCATGTAAACAATCGAATTGGGTTTGCATTTCCAAATATAAACAGTTATCCTTCTCAACGTTCCGTAAACCAAAGCCAGAGTGGAAAGTGGAAAAGTAATCCAGGAACAGGGAGTCAGTTCATAGGTAAAGAAGTCAAGGCTAGTGTCCCTGTACCCAATGAGACCAGAGAAGTGACGTTTGGTCGTCAGGGATTTAACAAATCGTCAGCGCCGTTTGCCAAGAGGGAAGGCAACACATCGTTTACGCAGTATAAGAGATATGAAGGAAATGAACAACGAGGTATTTCACAACCATACCATACAGTTGCGAAGCGTTGTCACAACTGTGGTTCAGACAAACATTTGGTTAAATTTTGTCCAGTTCCAGTGGCAGCAGCTAGTTCTAGCAGAAATCAAGAACACACAAGGGTGAATTTGATTCAAGTGGTTAGTGATACAGATAATCAAACCGCGAGTCAAGAAAACCAAGAGACTGAAGTAAAGTCAGTAATGAAATGTGGTATTCAAAAAGAAATTCTATTGGATGCTGGAATTCAGAGAGAAGTCATAGGAAAAGATGACAATCGAATATTGAAGAAATCGTTCTTGCAATATGTCGAGGTTGAAATTCGTGGAGTAGACGGTAAAGAGCCAGTGAAAGTCAAAGCACTGAGCGACTCGGGTGCAGAAATTCCGGTGATTAGTGAAGAATTACTGGAAGGCATGAAGGTGGAACAAATTGGTAAAGTGAATTTGCAATGTGTGGCAGGAGATGCCATTCCTGCGAAGTTAGTGAAAGTGGATGTTAGACTGTGTGGTAGTGACGTGGAAGAAGAGGGATTTCCGCGTAAAATCCAGTGTTCACTTACACCTTATGTCACCTTGATGTGTGCTAGTATTGCAAAGATGGGCAGTACAGAAAGATTCTTGTTGCATCCAGAGATAATTGCCGAATTAAAAGCCGTACCACAGATGAAGGTCAAAACGATACAAGGAGATGTGAGTGTACGAGCAAATGTAATGACGAGAGCGCAGAGTCGGAAACAGGAAATGGTAGATGTTGATGAGAAGAGTGAAACTGAAAGTTCAAGTGATGAGGAAAACGAAAGTAATGAGCAACGAAGCTTATCGCGAGATGGTGTAATAGCAGAGATGAATGAGCAAGAGATGGCTGCATGCGAGAATGGCACATTAAATGAAACTGAAGAAGACAATGAATGTGATGTGGGGATAGGAGACTTGTATAGAGATGAAGAGATGGATGAAGAACAAAAGGTGCAGATTGCCGATTCGAAGAAGTTCGAAGAGCAACAGAGTAAGGATGAATCGTTGAAGCCGTGGTGGAAGTTAGCACAAGAGAAAGAATCTGAATTCTGTGTGATCAACGGTTTATTGCATAAGAAATATCAGATATTAGATCAGACGATATATCAACTAGTGTTACCAAAAGAGAGACGAATTAAAGTGATGGAATTGGCGCATGAATCGGTATTTGGAGGACATCTAGGAGAAGAGAAAACAAGAGAACGAATAAAGTTGTCTTTTGTATGGCCAAAGATGAGAAGAGACATTGTGAAATTTTGTAAGTCTTGTGAGAAGTGTCAATTAAAGGCAAGGAGTTTGGTGATGGATAGAGTGCCTATCACTCCAGTCTCAAGAGAAGAGGTCGCCTTCAGGAGAATGACAATGGACCTAATAGACAACCCGAGGAAATGGCACAAGATAATTCCTTTTCACGAAAATCATTTGAAAGAACTCAAAGAAAATACGGAGAAAGCATTATTGTTTGCAGAATCTTACTCTCAAGAAAAGCAGTTGCAATACACAAATCAGTATAACAAGAGAGCAAGACACAAAGGAATTTGCAGCATATCGAATTCCTTTGATTTATCGAGCAGAAGTGGAACGTCAGATCAAAGAAATGTTAAAAACAAACATTATTAAACCATCATCGAGCAGAATGGCAAGCCCTTTGGTTATTGTTAAAAAGAAAGACGGATCTTTAAGACTTGCCTGTGACTACAGATACATTAACTCATTCACAGTGGATTGTAAATATCCGATGCCGATTGTCAGAGACGTTTTGAACAAAGTTGGAAAGTCTAATGTGATTTCTATTTTGGACTGTCGAAGTGCTTATTGGACTTGTCCTGTAAAACAATCTGATCAATGGAAGACAGCTTTTGTAACACATAATGGACTGTATGAATTTACTCGTGTTCCTTTTGGAATGATAAATTCTGGACGAACTTTTGTTAAAGCGATAAATTTAGTTTTACAGCCTATAAGTGACTTTGCAGAACCGTATGTTGATGACATTGCTGTGCATTCTGACAGTTGGAAAGTTCACTTGCAGCATCTAGATGCATTTTTGATGCAAATGAGATTGCATAACGTTACTTTGAATTTGAAAAAATGCATATTTGGTAAGTCTGAAGTAAGGTTTATCGGTCATGTGGTTGGGTCTGGTAAGATAAAGATGAATCCAGACAGAATTGAAAGTTTGACTAATTTGAAGATCCCAGAAACTAAGAAGCAAGTTAAGCAACTGCTTGGATTTTTTAATTATTACAGACAGTTTATTAAGGACTTTGCACAGATTGCGAAACCTTTATCTGATTTAACTAGTAAACGTGTTTCTGATAAGATTGATTGGACTGTTGAACATCAGCAAGCTTTTGATTTACTTAAAGAGGCTGTGCGATCCAAAGTAGTGTTATATGTTTTTGAAGTGGGAAAACCATTCAATTTGTACTGCGATAGTAGTGACTTTGCAGTCGGTGCTGTTTTAACACAGATGGACGACAAGGGAATAGAACGCCCTGTGTCATTTATCAGTCAGAAGTTAACTGATACCCAGAAGAGATGGGCTACTGTGGAAAAGGAAGCCTATGCTATTGTTTGGGCTCTAAACAAGTTAAAAGAAATTATAATTGGATCAAAAATTTTCATTTTTACTGATCACAATCCTCTTACATATTTGACTGAGTCAATGTCTAAGTCTGCTAAACTTGTGCGTTGGGCGTTAGCCTTACAAACTTTTGATGTTGAGGTGAAGTACAAGAAGGGCAGATTGAATATTATTGCTGATTGTTTGTCAAGGTTATAAGTAATCGTAAGACTGTTTATTAATTAGTTAGATATATATGTATGTTTCATGTATTTTGGTAATTTCGCAAATTTTGAAATTTAATTTGCTCAATTCCAGAAAAAGGAAGGAGGTAATGTGAACTGAGTTTTGTGTACAGTCTTGCAGTGCGAGATATTAGCGTATATATTTAGTGCGCTTACTTTAGTTTCACGTGTATATGTATATATGATAGATGTATAACGTTTAGTCTTAGTGACACGCGCGGCCGGCCGATATCGGCAGCGGCGCGCTATAAGTATATTATTAGAGTTCGCTTATGCGCACAGAAGACAGGTGTGTCAAGAGGCGCGAAGAATTATGCTGACTAGAGAAGTTTGAATTCGATGTTCGCTGTAGTAGTGTGGCTGACTAGTTGAGTTGTAATCGAATTGAGTTCTGTCTGTTTGTTTCTTATTAAACGAAAAGATATTAAACTGTGTTGCTGATTAATTCAGGTTATACTTATACGTAGAATTAGTGTTCAAAAGGTGAACGTTAAATAGGCGTTAAGTACGAAGAGAACAAGGATTTAGTAACAAGGATTGTCAACGGAAGGATTGGGTTGACAGGTCGTCAAAGTTTTCAGCTTCCGAAAAAAGTCAGGAGTGTGGATGAATTACTAAAAAAAGGTCATCAACTATTTTTACGATGAAATTCGAAATTCCGAAAAACCGTTTGGACACGGATGAAATTTTCCCAAAAAGGTTGCCCTTGTTGGTCCCCCCAACCCCCGACAAACCTTGTTTCCCCCCTCAGAAGAGGGGGACTAGATTAAACACTGATCGGGTGAGATCCTTCATCACCGCTGCCCGTTTGATACGCCATTTAAGGTCCCCGTGTATGAACCGTGTTAGCCCGAGATTTAAATCTCTGAAATAAGCCACCTTCGGGAAGAGAACTGTGATCCGCATGCTCTCTTACACAGTGGAGTATGGGACACAGCCTCCGCTCTAACCGCTATCTTGGCGTAAGACCTACAACTTGTACACCTCAGTGCACTCGATTCAACTACACGCTATATACAACGATGTATATACGTATACATGCATGTAATGTAATGTAGCAAATCATTTATATAGCGCGTTTCAGAAGCTCACAAAAGAGCTACTAACTAACTGATCTAAACAACGTCGACTTTATGTAATCAGAAAATAAGTGTTTGGCTGAAATGAATTGCGTTTATTAAAAGGAAGATGTTTCCAGTGCGACCATGCAGGCGACCCATTCCTGGACCGCCAAAGCTCTTTGATGTTTCCGCCCTTTGATGTTTGCCGGCGCGGGTCCAATCACTGCAGATCGTCATGTATACGGCATATCTAATGACGTCACTATCTAATGACGAAGCATCAATCGATGGCGCTGAGCAGTCGTGAGCGAAGGACTTGCTCAAGGTCCCTAAACACAGCAACCGTCTCAATGGAGGCTCGAACCTGTACCATTTGTGTTACAAGGCAAGCGCTCTAACTAATCGGCTACCGTTATATGTATGTGTGTAGGTCTATGTATGTATGCATGTATAGATGTATGTATGTATGTTTTACCGCGGGGAAATTTACCGCGTCACTCTCTAGTAAGAACTAAGAACAAAGAGTTAATGAATAAACAAATTGCACTCGCAGATAACTACAAGAGTCACAAGTGTCAAGCTCCCGCAGACACACAGAGTCCAAGTGACATTATTTGCCGCTGGTAACTAGACGTAAAAAGGGTCACCACAGTAGAACGGTCAGCATCAGTCCACAGACTCTCCTGGACTTTCAAAATGGACAGTGTCCTGAAACTCCTTAAAAACTTTTGAATACGGTCCAAAACACATTGAAAGAGAAAGAAATAACGCCAAGTGCAAGAACACTTACTATGTCACATTAGGAGTCCTAACGAATAAAATTATTGAGTAAAATCCAACTAATTGATATTATTAAATGACATGCGGTCATCTTGGCCATGTGCAAATTGTGCACCATTAATCTGCCCAGCGTGTATGTACAGTAGACATATATGTTTAAAATACAAGTTACCGAACTCGTTTCCTGACAGGTAGATTATATATAATTTCAACTTAACATTTCCTCAGCACTATCAGCTTATTCATTTGTGCTTAATTTAAAAAAAAACACAAATCCTGCTGAATTTCAAGGCAATCGAAAGTTATTTGTAATTTCAACCAGAGGCGTAGCTAGGGGGTGCAAGTGCAAGTGTCCTCAGGCGCCGAAAGAAGGGGGGCCAAAATGAGGGTTAAGATTAATAATTTTACTCTTAATTTTGATGCAATTTTAACTAATATATCCCAAATAAATTTATAAGATTTAATTTTGGCGCCCTAAACATATCCAGTTATATCCTCATTACTTACAAACCAGTTCTCAGGTATGATTTTGGCACCCCATTAAGCACTTAGGGGCACCATTCATGCAATAGAAAACTTAGAACTCCTTAAAGTGATGACATCATCAAATTAATTAGTATGCAATTCACACAGTCACAAATCTCACAATAAACCAGAGCATTACTTTATTAGTAACCCACAAAGAGAATTGTGAAAGAAAATGTGAAAATATATGCACAATATATTAAATCACAATAGCACAACGGGGACGGGGGATTGGAAACAAACCCCTGGGGTGTGCAAGGAAGACTTAACTGGGGTCCTAAGAAAGACTTGGGGGTTGAAACCCCAACCCCCGGACAATTCTTACCCTGGTGTTAATACAGTTACTAACATGGACCTAAGCAATAGTTGCATAATAATGCAGCTGTGATTTCCTGCTGTAAAATCAATTCTTTAAATAATAAGTAATTGTATAATATAGCATAATTTATAGACTTCAAATTCAGTAAACTCTGCACATCCTAAAATGAAATCACTAGTATGTGATCAGTATCGAATGGTACTCGAATGATACGCTTCTTTAAACTGAGACTTTCAAAAACCATCGTGAAAGGAAGCATTTATGCATTTAAGTACCAGGTAAGACGAGCTTAAACATTGCACACAATGCAATATAATTATATAAACTGTTCAATTCAAGTAAGGCCTAACCTACAGAATGGACAGTGGTAGGACGTCTGCTTGTTTGTTGATTCATAGCTCTATACAGTAACTGAAGAAGTGGCGTGTGCTTGTCATTTTTAGTAAATAATTAGTGCCTATTTATATAGCAAAAACTCGGAAAGAAAACTCAGGAGTACCTAGGATTGAACCCTGTAGTAGCCCAGACGGGGGACCGTGGTGAGCAGGTAGAATCAGAAAACACGGACTGTGTGCCGTCAGAGAGAAACTGAGAAGACAATCCACGGTACTAACTATTAATCTATTCACCAGTCACAGTAGCAAATGCAAATGAAAAGAAAACGGAGAATGAACCTACAGGGGGGGGCAATCCCACCCCCGAACAACAAAAAAGATTTGAACAAGTCAAATGCATTATAACATGAATATTGTAAAGAAAATTCGCTATTTATGGACGGTAGAACATTTTCTTCAGAAATCTCGTTTTTCATGTTCCCAACTTTTCCTCGTCCTACTGGCATCCGTATATTGGGAAACACAATTAATTTAACACAACAAAGACTTACCCCGAAAACGAACTATCGAGGCGCTATAAAAGAACGCCCGCGTCGACAGCAAGCAACAGCGTCTAACGCGTTTGTGCCTTTAAAATGGCCGCAACATTTAGCGTCTCATTTACCACGACTAACATTTGTAGATAGTATCCAGAGTATGATTTTAACCAGAAATTAGCCTAACAAACTACTATAGATGGTTATATCTCGTGTTGAAGATAGTTTACTCACGAATGTTGCTCCTGCGTTCAATGTTCTAGTAGTATCCAAACAGGCGCGCTTATATCCACGTGGAAAGTCTAGATGGTCAACCGCAGGCAATTTATTGCTTTAGGCATAGGCCTAAGCGTTAAACATTTAAGAATATAATATTATTTTAAAATAGAAGATTTTCTGATGCATAAGAGGAACTTGGCGACCACTTTTTGCATTTTCGAAGCGATTTGTTGTAAGCGAATTAAGGCAAAACGAAAACAACGGCGTGACCCAAACTGAACGCCGTATCAACAACACATTATGCATCCAATGTATTGAGGGTGTGATCGGTGGTTTCGACTTTTTAAATGCTTGCGACACCTAGTGTCAGTTTTTTCAACTGTTCACTGAGTTTCTTAATATCAGAACATTATACAGGCTAATTATATAGGACCTATAGATCATTCATCCTTGTCGTGTAGGCCTACCTCGTGAGATGAATAGGCGTAGACTCTGTGGAGGGGGCAGCCGGGGCACGTCCCCCCAATAACTGAGATGGACTGTACACCCAATGCAACAAGTGTATATGAATAACCAAATACCCCCCACCCCAGTAGTTTGGACTGTTTGGAAAAGTTTACGTCAGTGGTGAGATGGCTGATTGGGTCAACATTTAATTTACGTTGAACTTCCTCTTAAGTAATTAATTTTACTCCGTTATTGCGCATTATTATTATTATTATTATTATTATTATTATTATTATTATTATTATTATTATTATTATTATTATTATTATTATTATTATTATTATTATTATTACACACACACACACACACACACCACACACACACACACACACACACACACACACACACACACACACACACACACACACACACACACACACACACACACACACACACACACACACACACACACACACACACACACACACACACACACACACACACACACACACACACACACACACACACACACACACACACACACACACACACACACACACACACACACACACACACACACACACACACACACACACACACACACACACACACACAAATTCAGCATAACATTCTTCATTATTATAAGACAAATTCCGACATGTCAGAATTTCAGAATTAATTAATTAAATTTATTATTAGAAATTCTCGTCCACTGATGACGGCTCCACCTAGCGAATATACATTTCATTATTATTATTATTATTATTATTATTATTATTATTATTTTTTTTTTTTTTTTTTACCCGAGGTATTTATGATTCCTCAGGTGCAAGATACTAATTAATGGTGTTGACTCTGGAGTGGCCGTCCTGGTCAAGATCCGGGAGAACAAAAGTGCTGTGGAAGGCGGCTGCGTTGAAACGTTGAATTACAACGGACAGGCGCTGGAAGAGATAGCTGGTTTCCCTTGGGTCTCCCGAGATTTGGCTTAGGAGACGTCCAAGGTCAGAGAGGAATGCCTGTCCTGCTTATTATTATTATTATTATTATTATTATTATTATTATTATTATTATTATTATTATTATTATTATTATTATTATTATTATTATTATTATTATTATTATTATTATTATTATTAATTGAGCTATTATATAGCGCCCCTTCAAGGTTATCTACTCAGGAGCGCTCCTAGTCCAACCACGGCTAAAGAGAGTAGTTTTTAAGTTTGCAAGAAACAAGGTAG
The DNA here is from genome assembly GCA_963556255.1 of Allolobophora icterica. Classification (NCBI taxonomy): domain Eukaryota; kingdom Metazoa; phylum Annelida; class Clitellata; order Crassiclitellata; family Lumbricidae; genus Allolobophora; species Allolobophora icterica. The sequence continues at coordinate 3,021,051 of OY744606.1, read as the reverse complement.
AGTGAGTCATAGGGACCAGGCGAAGTGCAACAGGAAGGCCATTCCAGGTTGCAGGTCCAGCGACCGAAAAAGAACGTCGCTGCATAATGGCTGTCCGCGTGCGGGGGACCAATAGCTCGGCCTGGTCAGCCGAGCGAAGAGCAGATCTCCGCAAGACCCCCGAAGTAGAGCGACACAACTCCCGCAGGTATGGGGGAGCAAGTCCCTCTAGACAACGCCTAACCAGTGCAGAGACCCTATAGGCGATCCGCAGCGGGAAAGGGAGCCAGTGCAGAACATCTAGGGTTGCCAGGTAGTCTTGAGGAAATTACCGGACTATGGCGAGCGCGTTATGGGGGTTTGAGGACGATGCCCGCGGATTGGACGAGGGGCGTTGGGAAGCCTCTGGTCAGGGCCCTCAGGGGGTCAGAGGGGCGAAGCCCTCTGAAGCTGACAAGATAACGAAACAGCAGTAACAATCGAAAAGTTACTTTAAAAATGAACATTAAAAACAGTCTGATTTAGGCCTATATAAATTGTAATACGGTAGCTTTAAACTGTTGAAACTTAAAACTTTTTGAAAATTTTTAAAATATTCTCTTTTGAATTTTAGACATAGTAAGTAACAATTATGTTAACCATACCGCCTATCAGCGAATTTGGCGCATAACCTCACTTAGACACAGTCACACAGGGCCGCATTAAGGCTAACGCGGGCCCGGGTGCTGTGATTGCCTATATATAGCCATCAGCGCGGTGCCCAATTACAAGAATAATAAAAAAAATTAATGTACTTCCGAAAATGCGGGCCCCTCAAAACTGCGGACCCGGGTGCTGCAGCACCTCCCTAATGCGAACCTGCTTAGACACTTTACAGTGTA